>CACRXK020005708.1:4612-26355 GCA_902702795.2 Paramuricea clavata
ATTCTTTCGCAGTTTCATTTTGAGAGAGCTTTTGAAATTTACAAAATCTTGCAAAAATGCGAATAAAAATGAAATATATTTGCAAGAAATTTATCAATCATCAAATCAAGAAATGTTTGCTATTTCGCTGTCGTGATACATTCGTGCCAGTCGTTATAATGCAAAATTTAAATTGGACCAATCAGTGTCCGCTATTCATGACAGTCCGCCATATTTTTGAGATCAGTGAGGATGACCACCCATCGTTGGTCACCCACGCCCGCGATACTTGATGAACTTTAGACTCCGCTAATGCTTTCGTTTCCCCGGGTGTAAATAGCCGGGGGGAATTAGTACCCTCGCAAGGCGCTTCGCGCCGTCGGCTCGGGGACTAGTTCAAATGGAATTTAGCAGCCATTTTGAAACGTCATTGTTACCATAGTAGCCTCAGTTACGGGTCTTTCCGTTTCAGTTTCTGATTCTCAAAATACTGTTCTACACTGTAAATCCAGAAGAGTAGTTTTGACCCCTAGGGGTCATTTCCGTCCCTTTGGCAAGAGGGTAGTTACTACACCTCGAAAGGGTCTTTTCAACTCCAAGGGCAGTTTTGACTCCATGGAAGGGTCAAATAACTCTTCGCGGGAATCTTGCGACTCCACGTGAGAGTAACACTACTCTACGAAGGGTCCAATTTGATCCGTCTCGGACAAGGAGATAAGACTATACACGAGAAAATACAATATATATAATGTTGGCAGTTCTTTGAAGATATTCCTTCTTCAAGCATTTTATTTAATAAAGACTATACTAATTATTAGTATAATTGTATAAACGCAGAACAAGACGAAATATTAGCCGAGGTGTTTGAGGCTAAGGTGTCTCTAGTCAGTCTAGTCACTCGAGGTGTGAAATCCGGTCTCCTCAATTTCGATACCAATGTTTTAATTGAGTTAATTTTAAATTCTCCATGAGTTCATGGAAACTATATTATAGTCATATAGTGTTTGTGGAGGTAATACGAGGTATGGCGAAAATTCTCACGATGAGCGCGGTTTGACAAAAGTGGTTCCAAAAGCTTTCGTTAATTCTTTTTGTTTTTTTTTTACCTAAAGAATGTAACGAAGTCATGTACATTTCACTGAGTAAGTTGTGGTTTTCTTTGTGTAGTTAGTTCCTGAACTTGAACTCGAAGACGAGACATCATACTTTAATTATTTTCGCATGGATAAAAACATTTTGGCATCTTTTCAGACCTCGTTGAAAGTCCCATACGAAAGTGTGATAAGGCTATCAGAGCAAGTATTAAGCCTGAAGAACGACTGGCGGTAACACTTCGCTATTTAGCAACAGGAGAGTCTTTCAAATCTTTAGAATTTCAATTCAGGATAAGTCGAACTGCTATTTCAGTTATAGTAGTAGAAACATTCTCTCGCCGCTCGATATCAGCAATAATAAAATGAACTGCGCATGTTCCGAATGTCCTCTTTTCTCTTGTGGCGTGTTTTTTGTCGGACCACAGTAAATCATTTCCATATTTATAAATTATAATCCATCTGTTTCACAAGCATCCTGGGGAAAAAGTCTCGAGATCATGGCCTTTAAGGAAGCACAAACTGTGAGTAACAGAATATGATCATTTTTTAATATATTTACATTCATAATTATATATTTTTCGGGGAAAATATCTATAAAATCTATGTCGTTTGACTGTTAATATTGGGTCAAAATTGTGAGTTTATAGATTGTTTTTGGGGAATAATACCTTGGTTCGGGGTTCTATCGTATAATATTGTATACGATTGAAAGTACGAGTCATTGACCGCCTTCTGTTATCCTTTTAGGGTAACGAAAATGCGCCAAACGACCCGATCAATACGGCGGGCGATGGTGAAGCCGTTTCTCGTCTAGACATTGAGAAACTTGTGCCTGAGACAGTGGCGAAAACATTGCCAGTTGCCTTATCAAGTGTCCTAGCTGCAGGGGGCTTAAAATCATTGGGTCTAATAACACCTACACGAAGTATAGAACCTGCAGCCACTGACCAGGTTCAAACACAGCCTGGTCCATCCCGAGGGAATCGCTTTTACACCACTGAATCAAAGGTTGAACTCTCTGATGATTTGAGAGAACTAACCACTCAAGCCTTTTCAAAATCCCTACCGAAGGAAACATGGCAAGGTCTCCTTGAGAACTATCCGCTTCTAGAAGGCACTGAATCAATATTACATGCCCCCACAATGGAGGCAGGTATGAAAGAAGAGATACGCAAGATGCATGGGTATCTTAAAACCAAGGATGTGTTTGCATTTGATGATGCCTTGGTTGAAAAGCAGGGGGCGTTCTTGCTTACCGCACGATCAATCATAGCAGCACTTACTGCTCTGGATCACCCAGTGAAGCGGAAGAGGGTCCAGATCCTGATCTAGTTAAGGGTATGCTTGAAGATGCCCTAGTCCTTCTTGGCAATGCTAATGTTCGTCTAAATTCATGGCAACAGCGTCGATTTTCTGAGTACCTAACTGAGGTTGGCAAGCGTACCCTTATTGAAGAGATTCCATCTGATCAACACCTCTTTCCAGATCGGTTCATGACCGTATCAAAGATGAGCTTGATCAACAAACCGCATGACAAAGCCCTATCTTCGGCAAGATTCATTCCTTCTCCGCAGCCCTTTCGTGGTCGCTCGGGAGCCACTAGCCGGGGTAATGGCAATCGAAAACTAAGGTGGAACTATACCCCCGAGATAACAATCCGGGAACCTCAAAACGATTGCAACCCAGAACTGAGTCAGCAGCAGGCAAAAGCTGGCTATCCGTTTCCACGATTAACAAACATACAATTGCACACATTCCCAACTACAGGCAGCCTAATTCATTGTTTAGAAAATTGGAAGATAATCACTCAGGATCCTTGGATCCTACAAACGGTACAGGGTTACAAAATACCTCTGATCCGTTCTCCACACCAATGGAGATTGAGAGAGACCAATCCTCCATTACGACAGCAGCACCTCATGGACAATGCAGTTCAGGAGTTGCTCAACAAAGCAGCAATCAAGCTGGTCCAACCCGTTCCGGATCAGTTTGTGTCAACCTTATTTCTAGTGGAGAAAGAGAACAATTCTGGCCAGTATCGTCCCGTCATAAACCTTCGTGCCCTGAACCAATTTGTGGAACCCCAGCCATTCAAAATGGAGAGTCTCCAAGTTGTGAAAGCCCTGGTCCAACCAGGGGACTACCTCATGAAAATGGACCTGGAAGATACGTATTATACTGTCCCCATCCATCAGGACCACTGCCGTTATCTTCGCGTTATATTCTATTACCGCGGAAATCTGTACGAGTTTCGTTGCCTACCCTTCGGACTCTCGTCTGCCCCTCGGGCATTTACAAAGATCTTGAAACCATCAGGATTATAGCTTGAAACCTTATAGGATTTACCATCAAGCGCGAGAAGTGTTCACTTCATCCGATACAGCAACTGGTATTCCTGGGTCTGCTGGACACAATGAAGATGACGATCTCACTTCCACCAGAGAAGTTGGAGTTAATCATCCAAGAAGCACACCAAATCCAACAGATCAGTCCAATATCTTTAGGGAAGTTATCATCCCTTATTGGCAGAATGAGTCATGCAGCTCAGACTGGGGTTTGGAGAGCACCCTTATATTATCGCAGCCTACAGCGCGACCAGGCAATATCTACTCACCAATGTGTCAAGCATCGAAAACGTTTTCAGGTGACGTTATCCCAAGTAAGTATGACAGAACTGATATGGTGGTCATCCCCCCATCTTCACACATTCAATGGCCAACCCCTGCGCTCAGTGCCCTTCAAGTTGACTATTTCAACCGATACCTCCCTGTTGGGGTGGTGGGAAACTTGGAATGGGGTGCAACAGGTGGTCGTTGGCTTCTACAGGAGGGGAAATCGCACATCAATTGGTTGACACTCAAAGCAGCTTACCTGGGATTACAAGCCCTTTTCAACTCCCAGACGTCCATCCCCAATCATATTCTTTTGCAGATGGACAATTCCACTGCTGTTGCCTACGTGAACAAAAGATGGGGTACCAGATCCCAGGCGCTTTCAGTTCAAGCACTGGATGTTTGGGCATTAGTCCTGGGGAAAGCATATATGTCCAATATAGCCATCGGTTGTCAGCTGGTGAAGATGGTGTAAGATGGTGTCAGATGCTTTGTTTGTCAGACGCTTGTAGTGTGGTGTCGGATGGTGTAGGATGGTTCAGCTGAACAGCTGTTGTCAGGTGGTGAAGATGGTGTAAGATGGTCTAATGGGGGAGGGGGGGAGGGGTGTTAATTTTTAACCTACTTGTGCATATATAGTGTTGCCTCGTTCTTTCAAAACCACGTAGGCCTATATATCAATAAAACCTACCAGACCAACGACAAAAGCGTTATGGCTAATTGTACATATATAGTGTTGCCTCGTTCTTTCAAAAACACGCTTCGTATATAGTAAATTGCAGTAGCAAACGCGTCAACGCATTACTATACAATCTTGGACAACGTCAAAAATTGTTTATTTATACGTTTCATATGTATACATGCTTATTTCAAACCGTCATAACTGCCAATTTTGTAATTTACGTCGTGAAGGACAATTATAGGGCTCTACCGAGATGCGTAAAGGCTTCTATGCTGAATTGTGCAAGTCATCTATAGGCCACGTATAGACGTTTTTCGTATGTACTTTAAGTAACGTTGTCAAGGACAATGTGCCATTGACATTGACTAATTGATTGTACATGTTTAGCCACTAGTGCTAATAGCGACTATTTTGAGTTAGTAACCAGAGCCACGAGGATCCACATCGAGTTATGATTCGAGTTACCGGACGACTCGTTACAGAATAGATCGTTTTACTGGGATTGCTGCCAAATATAGCCATGCATTTTCGATTCAGTTTTGGTGACCGGTGTTTTACAATTATATAATCATTTATGAAATCGATATATTTAATTTCCTTAAAATATCCTGAAACCATTGGCAAATACATTTATATTTTTTATATAATTTTAATTTTCAAACCACCGTATGCATGCATGCATCGTGGACATTGTGAACTTAATAAAATAACACTTGTCAAAATTCGGTCTCCCATACCCAGCTTGTTCGCAGGTGCGAGGTATTCTCCCACCTAAAAAGTTCCATAGAATTTCACTCCTCGTACAATTTCAAATTTAAAAAAACGCTAAGATTATCAGATTAAAATCATACAAAAATTATAATAATGAACTCTTTATATATAAAATCTAGTAATCTACTGACATAATTACAGAAACCTGCACTAACACCCGTATTCTAAAAGCTCACTCACACTCATACTCAATGCATGAGTGGAGGTTCAATCTGAGCTTCTCTTGAGTGTCAGCCCTGTTTTTCAACAGCTGCCGGGAATGTGAGTATAGTCACGTAGTAACGGTACGACACTGACCCTCCAGCTATTCAAAAACAGCAATGACACTCGAGAGAAGCTCAGACTGAACTTCCACTCATGGAGTGTGAGTGAGCTTTTAGAATACGGGCGTAAGACTACTTTCAAAACCACGGCAACGGTACATAAAAAAGTTACCAAAATTCGCCTGTATTATGCAGTATTTCATGCTCTTTCCAATGATGTACTGATTGCGGCACAAGCTCATCAATGTCAAAACGGCAAGGATTAATAAGGTGGTAATTACTTTTGTTTATAAAATTACATTGCGCAAACATCTATATTCCGCAAGCGTTTGCCCCAAAACCTGTCTTCCGCAATTGTTCCCGAACTCGACTATATTGAGTAGTATTTCATGCTTTTTCCATTATGTACAGCAAATTAGGGCACAAGCTAACAAACGTCGAAATAGCAAGGATTAATAAGTGCTAATTACTTTTCTGTATATTAAATGCCAGACTACAGAATTACAATGTGCAAACATCACTATTCAGCAAGCGTTTCCGCAAAATTTGGCTTCCCAATTCTTCCCAAAATGGCTATATTGTGCAGTATTTCATGCTCTTTCCAATGATGTACCGCAAATTGGGGCACAAGCTCACCAATGTCAAAACGGCAAGGATTAATAAGGTGGTGCTTTTGTTTATATAGGATTACATTGCGCAAACATCTATATTCCGCAAGATCTGTATTCCTAATTGTTCTGAAACTCAACTATATTGTGCAGTATTTCATGCTCTTTCTAACGACGTACAGCAAATTGGGGTACAAGCTCACCAACGTCCATTATATATGACATTAATGTAGCACAATCGTTTAAAACTGGCTGTGTTAAATGTCACTCGATCGTGTCGACGTTCGTCCTTTGTCGATCATTGTAGATAAAATGTGTTGTAATTGATGTAAATGTTTAGTATAAGGACCCTGTGAATGAGGCAATAAGCCCTGTAGGGATCACCAATCATTAATGGCAAAGCTAGTAAATAAATAAAATAAAACGGCAAGGATTAATAAGGTGCTTATTGAGTTTAATTTGTTTATAGAATTACACTCATTTCTTTTGTTTATATATTAAATTTAGACAATAGAATTACACTGTGCCAACATCTATATTCAGCAAGCGTTTGTACAAAATCAGCCTCCCTAATTGTTTCGAAACTCAACTATATGGTGCAGGAGTTCATCCTCTTTCCAATGCTATACACTAAATTGGGCACAAGCTCCCAAACGTCGGAATGGCAAAGACTAATGAAAGAAACTTAATCCTAATGATTATACAAAGAAACGCAAGGGCATGGACCCTGCAATAATCACATAGTGAGTCAAATTGCGACGCCGTTTATACCGCGAAGCTAGCTTCAAACATTTTATAGCAATAAACGAAGGAAATTTGGGATCACTAGAATTCGTATATTAACACGTAAGCATCTTTTAGAAAGGCTGATTATACATGAAATGCTTTCTGCTGTTATTAATTCTGTTCTGTATTCGAAAGAGGGTAACTCTCTCCACTGTTAATCCAATTTATATGAATCGTAGCCATAAATTTTGCGATAATAACTTAATCCCCGAGCCGGAGGCGCGAAGCGCCGTGCGAGGGTACTAATTCCCCCCGGCTATTTACACCCGGGGAAACGAAAGCATTAGCCAAGTCTAAAGTTCATCAAATATCGCGGGCGTGACCAACGAACCTTGAGTGGGTGGTCATCCTCACTGATCTCAAAAATATGGCGGACTGTCATGGATAGCGAACACTGATTGGTCAAATTTAAAATTTGTTGTTGTATGACAAATGACGACTTCAACTGACAGATACTTCATGAAAATAATTTGCTTTTTACACTACAGTATTTTGTACGTTTGCAAAAAACTTTGACAGCTTTCAAAGCAATTTGTTCTATAAAAAGTTTAATAAAACAATTACGGTATCAAATACCAGTTGAAAAGATATGCATGGAGCCAAATGAAGAGCGGCAAGGAAACGACAAGAAAGCCGAACGTCTAGCGAAAAGGAAGGAGCGAAGACGACAACGTTTGCTCGAGGAGACTGCTGAGGAAAGAGAAGCTCGCCTGGGAAAGCGTAGAGAAGCATGGAAAAAAAAGACTGCTGAAGCGAAAGGTAAGCAAAGGCTTGTCTTCACAACGCTATGTACCAATGATACTGAAGCTATACAAGTTGAACTTTGATATTCGACCCTCTATATTCGACTATTTCTTCACAATTTTCCAATAAAGAGTTTGTCATGACATGCTCAAGTCAGTATAACCAGACTGTATTTTATTTATATCAGTTATCACAGCCACAGGCAATTTTACGCTGTCAAATACCGTCGGTTGCAACTAAGGGTGAACAGTTGCAGATAAAACATTCTCTATTCTCATTAAAAAGCCTGTAAAAGTTTCCACTAGGTCTCTAGCCCAACACGTTCAGACCACACAAAGTTTTGTTACTTATTATTGCACACATGGGAAACAACAATTAAGTGTTGTTGTTCTTGACAAACATTGAAGATTCTAATCACGCGAATGTTTTTATGAGCGACTGTTCATCGTTAGTTGCAAACGACGGTACAACATACTATGAACATTTTTCCGACTGTGACCGAATGTGCAACGATATATTTTTCAAAGTTGTTATCAATTCCTAAAATTTGTTTATAGTAAAACGGCCTGCTCAGCACTCACTACTCACGATGATTTCATTTAGAAATGCAGTTACCAGGAAAGGAACTGATTCTAAAATATGTAAATTTAAAAGCATTGGCTAACAGAATAAAGCGATGTGAAGACAAGGTACAAACTTTTATAGTTGCTATTTGTTATAAAATCCTATAAATAAACCGATTCAACAATAATTTTGCCTCGAATTTGCATATTCTATGCTGCATGTTTATATTTTATTTTTATAGTATAAAAATAAAATTGTAATACTATGAAATAAAATACATTTCTGTTTATTGACCAGTACTTATTTAATGTCTTCTTCATCCAGTGGTCAGAGTAAATTTCTACTTCTAGCAAGTAATTATTTGACAAGCAGTCTGGAATAAGCACAGGACTTTTAATGCATCAGCCAAATCCAAGTGTGCCCATCCCCCTTGCCCAGCCATTTTCCTGTAAAGCACATCCCGGGGGTTGGGCATTTCCACTCGAACCTTAGCCCCGGCGGGGCATTTGAAATTAATAATTTGGATTCTTGCACTTCACTTGTGGAATTAATATTAGAATGTTAGGGTTTGTAATCCAAGTGAGAATATTTTGTAATCCAAGTGAGAATATACAAATGTATAGTACATGTATATATTTTGTGTATATATTTTGTAATCCAAATGAGAATAGTTTGTAATCCAAGTGAGAATATACAAATGTATATATTCTCACTTGGATTACAAACCCTAACATTCTAATGTTAATTCCAACAAGTGAAGTCCAAGAATCCAAATTATTGAAGTCCACCTTATCACAACCCGCACACCCGATTACCTAAATATACATGAACTTACGGTTAAAGCTCAACAGCTGGCTTCTGTAGCTCAGTTGATTAGAGCGCTGCACCGGAATCGCAGGGCCGTAGGTTCAATTCCTACCAGAGGACCTTGTGCTGCATTTTTCGCAGTCGTTCCTGGTTAGGTCTTAAAATGTATATATTCTCACTTGGATTACAAACCCTAACATTCTAATATTAAGGCAACCAAGTGAAGTGCAAGAATCCAAATTATTGAAGTCCACCTTATCATAACCCGCACACCCGATTACCTAAATATACATGTACAGTACTGCCAAGAAATAACTTATCAAAAACCGCGTCCAAGACGCGGGTATCTTGCGTCCACTGTGCGTCCACGGGCGCCCGCGGGTGCGTCCGTCCTGCGGGCGCCGTGCGTCCGTCCTGCGTCCACTGTGCGTCTGCGGGCGCTTGCGGGTGCGTCCACTGTGCGGGCGCCGTGCGTCCGCTTTGCGTCCGCGGGCGAGGACGCAGCTGAGAAAAAGTTCTCTTCGTAGATCGTCGGAAATTATCGCGTTTCACTTTTCATAACACCACGTTTTTATACACAAGCGTTGCAGACATATTTTTAACAGCCTCGGCAGCCGAAGAGCCTTTTCTAAAATTGAAACATGGGAAAATTGTCGCAATATGCAAGAAATCGAGTTATTTCCTTACGAATGGCGAATAATTCAATCGTGAATATTGTGAGGATCTTACAAGAAGAGGACGGAATAAAAACATCACGGACAAGCGTGTCTTCGTTTATCGCGAGATATCAACGAACGGGAAGTATTGATGATGCTCAACGGAGTGGACGAAAGTCGATTCTTTCCGAAGAAGATGTTAGTTTTATTGACGAGAAAATGAAAGCTAACGATGAGCTAACCTCGGGAGAGATTCAAAAGCTATTGCGCGACGAACGGGGTGTAACAATTTCAACATCCACTATTCGAAACGTAAGGCGTAAAAAACTTGGTTGGAAACACGAAAAAGCTCGATACTGCCAACTAATTCGTGAAAAGAACAAGGTAAAGCGGCTGGTATTTTGCCTTAAAGCAATGAAAGAGAAGGATAGCTTTGAGAATGCCATCTTTTCAGACGAGACCACTGTCGAAATCCAGCAGTATACCAGATACTGTTTCCGCAAGAATGGCAGTTTGCCGAAACGTAAAGGCCGACCAAAACATCCACTCAAGGTAACATACATTTTGCTAGTATTATATAGTATATTTATATTTTATAGTCAAATGCAATCTTCAGTAAACTGTTTATTAATTAAACTTTGCTCCCGATTTTCAATTCGTATTTGAAATATGGATTCAAATTGTTTACAAATTTGTAATGGATGCTCGTTGCAAAGTTTAGTACGAAATTCGTTTCCTTGCACTTGGTACTTAGATAATATAATTTCGCTACTTAGTAGTTAGATAGTATTCGCTACAACAATGTATCAATTGGCAAAGACATAGCACAATAAAAGGCAATTATTGCATGTATGTTTGGCATGAATCACGATGGCATGATGCATCAGAGTGAATTAATTGGCATGTATTTATCGATCAGGACCAGGTGCAGACATTGGCATGCAATTTTATCTGTTGCGTGACTCTTCTTGAATTAAAGGTCGACACTGCATCAAATGGTCCTCCCTTGATTAATCACACTCTGAACCAACTTTACAGTAGAAATTCCCTGAACTGCGTTTGACCACATGATCGATCAACTCTCGTGGTTTTATTTGTTGTGATCTTAGATATCTTACACTATATTTTTGTAGGTTCATGTATGGGCTGGCATATCATACAGAGGTGCTACAAAAGTTTGCATTTTCACTGGGATAATGGAAAGTATTGGGTACCAGACAATCTTGGAAAGGAACTTGCTTCCTTTCATCGCAAGTGAATACCCTGATGGTCACCGTTTCTGGCAGGATAATGATCCCAAGCACACCAGCAACTCAACCAAAGAGTGGATGAAAGCGAATGGAATAAATCACTGGCCAACTCCCCCAGAATCACCGGTATGCACCAATGTCATTCAATTGAATGTTAAAAGATTCGCTGTCTAAGAAGGGTGGAAAACATACTGTACAGTATTTTTATTATTATTGTGATGTGTTTTGACACTTCATAGCAGATTTACCCATTAAAGTCCAAGGAAAGTTGCCACTATAGAGCCTTTCTTCACTGAATAGAACAGGCTACAGTGGCAACTATAATAATATATATTATGAAAATTTCAATATTAATTACTTTCTTATTGTATAGGACTTGAATCCAATTGAGAATTTCTGGGCAAATCTGAAACACCACCTGCGTAAGTTTACAAAGCCAACCAACAAAGAGGAACTAGTGCAAGGCATTCAAGAGTATTGGAAAACAGTAACCCCTGCAATGTGCCAGCGATATGTAAACCATGTGCGAAAAGTTGTACCGGCTGTTATAGCATGTGGTGGTGGCCCTACTGGATATTAATTAGGAATTTACTGTAGGTGTAGGTACTGATGGAAGCAAATGGTAGTCTGGTAATGTGAGAGATACAGTACAACAGTCTGAAAAATACAAATATAACTTTGCATCCAGGCAGCAAATTATTTTGATGGTTACAATGTGTGCACAATGCTTTTTAAACAAAGGGTTTGAATATTAAAGTTGTGTGTCAGTCAATTATTAGTAATTATTTGCATGTTGTTTTTAAAACCAAAATAATGTGCAGATGCACTGTCGAGCTGTCCCTCCTTTCCACAGGTCCGCATGGGAAAGGAGGGACTGCCAACAACACATCAATCTTTTATGTGTTGTCGGTAGTCCCTCCTTTCTCTTCAGAGATAACCTGAGATCAGGCTCTATTTTACAAATATAAGCCTGACACAAAACCTTAATAATCTGATCGTCTTCTACCCACAGCAAAGTTTATATTTAGTATCCAATCAAAATGTTGCAGGAGAAATTTAAATTTCACACAACGACAACAATCTAATTATAGTTCTGATCACTATAAAATATGTCAACATAATCTAATTAGCACCAACCAATCAAATTACAGCCTAAACTTAAGAATTTTGTCTCCTAGACCAATCAGATTTACAACCAAAAATATGGTTGTATGGCATGGCTTTTTGTTAAGGTTTGTATGAGGCCTATTTATTTATTCATAGACCTGATCACAAGTTACCCGAGGGACTGCTACTGTAACTGCTTGCAGTCTATATAAATTCAAACCTTGTGTCAAAATCGAGATGTCAAAATATCTGTTTCAGTAACTCTCTGATACCCAAATGTATTTTCTTGGTTTTTCAGCTTTTTGGGATTACACAATTGGTTTGATGTACATATAAATTATTAGTAAAAATATAATGTAAGATGTTATGTATAAGCATGAGAGTTGTGTGTGACAATAAAAGTGTTGACCAATAAAATAATCTGGCGTTAGATAGAGTAAAATAATAAAGTGGCATGCATCTGGGGATTCTGGGCATTGTATCGGGGTTTTTTCATGTTGATATGACTGGGGGTGCGCTGATAGGGCGCACCACTCAGACATTCTGTCAATTAATTGCCATTGTCCTATAAGTTTTATTTTTAGTAAGTTTTATCTTCCTTTAACCTAAAAATAACATAAAAGTTAAATTCACATCCAAAATGCTGTTTTTTGGTCCCATTGAATATGACCGCCTATCCAAAAATGGCGAATATAGCTAATATTTTACCCATTTTGGTTATATTTTGTAAAGAGATAACAAAACATTTTGGATGTGATATTTTTTGGGTCTTTTACATTCAAGAGACATACTTTTATGTTATAGCATATCTCAGATGTCCATAAACACCACTATTTTACTTTCCAAGGTAGCATTTCTGTGCCATATGAAAAGACATACAACTGAAACTTACCTCTCCCTCATATAAACTATCCAATTAAATCATTTTCAAGTTTCAACATCACTGATTTTACCTTCATATCACTGTGACAGTGTCATTGTTGTAATAATGGTCTATAAATTGAATAGTATTCGCAATTGTGCATTGTGTTGAAACTCTAGCACTTTTTGTTGGCATAACTTCTTTAGTGTAAACTTAAAATGTTACACTGAAGTCGACCAACAAAAGTTTGTAGAAAAAATACGAAATGGCAGCCATGATGTTTTATACCAATATACTATGCGTTACATGAAGTGTAAGGCAGGTGAGCTACGAGCCTGCAGTATAGGTTTGAAAACACAATATTTACATTGAAAATTTAATATGACGAAAGTGTTCAATATATAATGCATGCTACACGTTTGATGCTTGCTGAATGACAGGGAGATGTTATGCCTTGAAGGTACAAAGAAATATGTGTATTTAAATATATAAAAATATTATAAATAAGTATTTTATATTATATAAGCATTGTATAGTATGCTATATTATATGTTTATATACTATATTTTACTATTTTATATTATATATTATGGAGATTTTACTTTGCAAATCATGTGTAATAATCCATCTTTATATGTTCTCTAATTATATTATGTTATTTATGTCCTGGGAAGTGAGTCAGCCAAAAAATACTGTCCAACCCACATTTTTTTATTTTTGGCCCCGACACCTTGTTTGACAAATGTCTGCAAATGTCCGGATAACTTTGAATTTTCAGAAAAAAATTTTCGCAGTCATGCAGGCAGAGGAAAAACATTTAAAGTCATGAAAGCAAATGCGATCATTTGTTCAGGAATGACGGATACATATTTATAGGGGTGCGCTCATTGTGCGCACCCCCGGTACAAATAGGGTAAGTGCATGGGCATGCAGATAGTCTGATTACTGTAACCCATTGAGTGGCAGCACTCTCCCCTTGACAAGTAAGATCGCCAGGCATTAGACAGAGTAAAATAATCTGGCGTGAGACAGAGTAAAATAAGGGCGCATTGCTACTTAAAGGGTTAATGACAGTGCCACTTTAATTCCCAGACTTTTCATGATTTTGCACGTGATTTTTTTCACTTGTGAAAAATTATAACCACACTTCCAACATTTAATATTTTATTGAAAAAATACCAGTATAACTATAAAAACAAATTTTAATGCTACAGTGTACAGTATAAGTATAAAATATACATCACAGTTGTGATTTAATTGTTAATATAAATTTAAGTTTACAATGAATACTTCATTTTTCGCAATGCTGTGTCAATAGCCTTGCGGCACACACCCCATGCCACCTTTCTGTCTGTAACTCTATATTTTTTGAAGGTGTTTTCTCGAACAATGTCCATCCGGGGATCAGAACCAATTCCTTGCTTACCCTTTACACCGGCACAGTTTTTCCCTATCAACTCGTCCCGTTTGAAAAGTTCGAACACAAGGTTCTTTGCGTAGTTGGCCATTGAAGAACTTTTTCGAAACACATCATCATATAATTGCACTTGTGCAGAACTGCAATATAATGTTGTGGTAGGGCATGCTGCTGTGGTAGGGCATGCTGCTGAGGTGGGACAAGGTACTGTTGTGGGGCATGGTGATATGGTGGGGCAAGGTGATGTGGTGGGGCATGGTGATGAGGTGGGGCTTGGTATTTTGATGGGACTTTCGTTGTGCTGATACATGGATTCACACATTTCTTCATCCACAATCCCCTCAGAATTGTTGTCAGCATCTAAACCAACAGCGAATGTGCAGTTGAAGTTACTGATGTCAGTAACATCTTCCCATTCAGACGTTACTGGACTGTTTAATGTTTCTTTTTTACGGAGCAATATTGTGTCGAGCATTCTTTTGATGACGTCTTGATTTTCCAAAACTTTTTTCTGGCAGTTGCACGAAACAGCTGGACTAATTTCTGCAGTAATTGCTGAATAAGATGTTGTCTGTGTGGCAACTGTGGCAACATCTTTTGGCCCTTCAGTGTTATGTATTGCAGTCTGTGTCGAAACATCAGTCGGTTCTCTCTCACAAAGATATAGTAGACGTTGTACTCGGGTCTGGTCTTCACTGGAAAGGAAGTCTAATGTACCAGGTTTTCTTTCTTCTGGTTTTTCATTGGAGGTTTGTTCATCATGGTCAGCAGGGCAATTCTCTGCTTCAATAGTTATTATCTACAAAATAATTACAGCAACAAAAATGATATTAATGGAGAACAGTAATTCATGTAAGATATACGATGATTGCATTGGTGAAGAATATAAGGAGAATTTCAAACGTTTTAAGCGAAGGCCCAGTTACTAACTCAAGACGAAGAGCCTTCGCTTCAGCACCCATCATATACTTCTTACACCTCATGAATTACTGTCGAAAATGAAGATCCGCTGACCAAACCGTTGGCCACATTGAATCAGTGTGACTAGATTTGGTAATTTTAATTACTTTTGGTAATATTTCGCGATTTTTCTGACTTTTTTGATAATTGAAAATTTTTGGTAATTTTTTTAGTAATTTCGCTTGAAGTTAGTAATATTTTGGTTATCCCATGAAATTCAACCAAACACACCATGATGACACAACCTGTTATTCAAAAATTCGATGAGAACAGTTGCAGGTCCATGCGTGCAAAAGCTGTATATCCAAATTGCCAGCTGCTGGCCCAAGCTGTCCTGCTGAATCACTTGAATCGAGGGAATCCTGCTGATCACCACTCCTGATTGCGGGCTCGGGGCCGGGCCCAATCATTGTGGCGTCATATTTGCATTTTGCACAATTGCAACCAAAAAGTACAAGTGAGAAAGAAAAACATGGAAAAAACATAGTTTCAGTGATGGAAAGCGTTTTATTGATTTTGTTTTGCTGAGGTGTTTTATTGATTTTCAGACCACTTTGGTTGACAGCAGAAATTTAATAATTTTTTCTACGTTTTGGTAATTTTTTGCATGCTTATTTAGTAATTGCCTTGCAAAATCTGGTCACACTGCATTTAATTCATTTTTGAATAATTTTCTTTTGTTTTGATATATATATTTAGTATATTAAATTGCGGCACGCTATTTCATTCTGAAAAATAAATTTTCAAACAAAGTAAACAAATTTATTTTCCTGTTTTTGATTTTATATTCGTATAAACGAGTAACGTTAACTAATAAATTACCTTTTTCGCCTTGCCTTTGGAATCTTTTTTCGTTTTCTCCTTTTTCTTCTGCGCAGTTGTGCCGGCACAAGTTGTGGTCTTTTTCTTGTTCTCGACTTTCTGTCTCTTTAACGGAGGAATATTTTCCTTGTCAGAGCCGTCTTCTTTATCTGCCATCTTGGTCTTTGCGCTTACTTGAATCTTTTCGGCTTCTGCCTCATCTTGCCTTTCTCGCATCGCATCTAGCTCAAGCTGCGTTTCGAAATCATTCAAGACAGTAGGATCATCTAGATTCACCAATGAAAAAAAAATCAAATTATATATTATGATACAAATATTAATCAGCTCAAATATAGACAATAGCATCGTGCAGTTCTCCTGTTTCGATTCGTATAAACAATCAATTCGCAATAAGTCGCGACTAAAACAAGCCCAGGCTTGAAAGCTAGGCCTAAATAAACCGCGGCTTACTGGAAATTGACTGTTTATACTAGTTGTTCGCGATTTATTTAAGCCGCGGCTTATGGCCCTACTTGTCAGTTACAGACAATGACATTTATATATTATAAGCGAATAAATCGATAAAATTATAATAACACTTTTTATATTTCTAATATTAAACTTACCGTGAAGTTTCAGAATTTGTGCTTCATAAAGTTTCTTTTCGTAGTCAACCTCTACTTTTGCACCTTCGATCAACGTTTGATTTGAACCCAGTATCCTTTTAACATTGCCGATTGGCAAAATGGACGTGGTTTTATCCTCTTCGAAAAAAACCAACATACGTTTTGGTTGACGAGTAAGTGATCGATAGCTCATTGTAGTGGTCTGATAGTAACTGTGCTGGTCGAGTATTCAAATATTAATACTGTAGTAGTCTGAGCTGTTCACTTCGGCTTTAGCGAATATCGAATGTTGTGATTTAACCAATACGGCAATAGACAATACTGCAACTTTGAAAATCAGGCGATGAGTCACAGTCATTGAAACACAAAGACTGTTTCCTGGACATGTAAAGGTATTCATTGAGGGATTAAGAGAAGTAATTTATCCAGAAATTATCTGGTAATGATCAATTTATAATTGCAATAACAAGTCCAAAATAGTGCTCTGGTTATTTATAGTAATGATTCGTATGCATTGAGCTGGGCATACCTTTACATACACCTTTTGGCTTTTACATTTAAAAATAGTCAATGAAACTGTAAATGCTGTTTTTATAACCTGGGTTGAAATGTCCCGTCGATTTCATGATGATTTTCAGCCTGCATGGTTAACCGGTGTCAAGCGAAATTCCTGACCTCTGCGAAATACCTGACCAAGCATAACGGGTCAGAAATTTCGCGCGTGCAGGCGCGAAATACACGACGCTTGCTAAATTCTATGTCGGCCAAAACTGTTTTTTAGAGTTTAGATAAAATAATCATGATATGTTAATTGCTAATACTTCGTTAAATATTTCAAAGCGACATCGCTAAGTTTCAATCATAAACACTTTAAATTTCAAAGCGAATTGTGGGTCGTGACCGCGAAATACACGACGTTTGCTAAATACAATCGGTCGAAACGATTTTTAAGTCCATATGCGATGTTACCAAATGTTTCTAATATAGACATCGCAAAATCTAAACGGCCAACTCACGAACTTATTGTTGTTGCATAGAGAGGTCAAACGCGAAACGATTCTTGGTGCTTATAGCAATGCATATAGCATAACCTTTGAAACTGGAGTGTATTTAGATATCGCCAAATCTAAATCGAACTCATTGTCGCTGCTTACTAAATAGTGACAAGGTCAAACGCGAAACGATTTTTGGTGCTAAAAGTAATTCATATAGCATCACCTTTGAAACTGAAGTCTATTTTATATGACTAGCAGCGCTTTTCGGTTGACTTTTTCCATTCGCAGATTTTAGATTCAAGCTCTATTTTATATCACTAAGTCTAAGAGCGCTTTTCGAGTGACTTTTTCCATATTTGCGATTCAAGCTTTATTATCGCTGAACGCTAACGTACACCATCAGCGGTATATAGTGTCAATTCAGTTGCTCAATTGTAGAATGAATGTTTGAAAATTTATGTATAAATAAAATGACTTTATAAATACACGTGTTGTCTACATACACGCACACGTGAGTGAGCTTAAAGTTACGCTTAAAATAATATTTGAAATTTCCTAGTCTACCAAGTCATTGTTATTAAGAGCTGTAAGAATAACTATAGATAGCATTAAGTTATGTTTATGATTGCATGCATAGAGATTTCAAATGAAAAACTCCACTTTTTCACTCAAGTGTGCCACGCATATTGCCGTAGCTGAGAGACCGTGGGCGATGTATGCAAATGTATATGACATATCACCATGCGTATTTAATTTGCTTTGGAGAACTTGGTGCTGTGAATAAAGCTATATAGTGGCTCGTAGTAATATTTTATATGAAAAATCAACAGCACTACGTATATATTGTAATGACCATCTTCATTTTAATATACTGACGAGTTACGGAGTTGCATATATCAATTAATCGGCAATCAGTTCTACGGAGGTAAGTCAGAAATTGAGTATCAAATTTACATGTTGCGAGATATATGTTGTTGTAGTCGTGATCTCACTGAATTCATATGCGTTTATATTATATTTATATAGTTTATGTCTAACATATTTTACGCTCCAATATACACACGCTTCGATTTGAGTACGTGTGATTTCTGTTTTGATACCTACTGAATTCAACGGCAACGCTAATTCGGAACGTAGATGAATCGGTTTTGAATTTTGTTTTACTTCGTTCGAAGTTAACATTTAATACATGGATTTTGTATTTGTAAAATGGATGGTGCTAGTCGCATAATAGTTTATACGTATTTAGTGTGTTTCCAATTTATAGAGTATTTTACAACTATTCAATGTTATTACCGGTTAGGCATGAGTTATCATATCAGCTTTGAACACGATTTCGACAACATTATAAAAGGGTATACTATAAATGTAACGCTTAGGTTCGATATCATAAACTCATTTTCGGATTCAACTTTTTATTCTTCGCTTCCCCGATTAGTGACACTGATCTGTATTCTCACGACAAACTACGAGTATGATGCAAATATTAGTTCGTTTTTCCGATTATGTTACGACGACTGCGTCCAAGCGGACGCAGTTTTTAGTTGGAGGCCGGACGCGGGCGCTCTGGAGGCAGGACGCGGGCAGAGCAGACGCAAGACGCGGGCGTCTTGGAGGCCGGACGCGGGCGCTCTGGAGGCAGGACGCGGGCAGAGTGGACGCAAGACGCGGGCGCTCTGGAGGCAGGACGCGGGCAGACGCGGGGACAAGTTATTTCTTGGCAGTACTGTACTTACGGTTAAAGCTCAACAGCTGGCCTCTGTAGCTCAGTTGGTTAGAGTGCTGCACCGGAATCGCTGAGGGCCGTAGGTTAAATTCCTACCAGAGGACCTTGTGCTGCATTTTTCGCAGTCGTTCCTGGTTAAGTCTTAAAATGTATATATTCTCACTTGGATTACAAACCCTACCATTCTAATATTAATTCCAACAAGTGAAGCGCAAGAATCCAAATTATTGAAGTCCACCTTATCACAACCCGCACACCCGATTACCTAAATATACATGAACTTACGGTTAAAGCTCAACAGCTGGCCTCTGTAGCTCAGTTGGTTAGAGCACTGCACCGGAATCACAGGGCCGTAGGTTCAATTCCTACCAGAGGACCTTGTGCTGCATTTTTCGCAGTCGTTCCTGGTTAGGTCTTAAAATGTATATATTCTCACTTGGATTACAAACCCTACCATTCTAATGTTAATTCCAACAAGTGAAGTCCAAGAATCCAAATTATTGAAGTCCACCTTATCACAACCCGCACACCCGATTACCTAAATATACATGAACTTACGGTTAAAGCTCAACAGCTGGCCTCTGTAGCTCAGTTGGTTAGAGCGCTGCACCGGAATCGCAGGGCCGTAGGTTCAATTCCTACCAGAGGACCTTGTGCTGCATTTTTTGCAGTCGTTCCTGGTTAGGTCTTAAAATGTATATATTCTCACTTGGATTACAAACCCTAACATTCTAATATTAATTCCAACAAGTGAAGTACAAGAATCCAAATTATTGAAGTCCACCTTATCACAACCCGCACACCCGATTACCTAAATATACATGAACTTACGGTTAAAGCTCAACAGCTGGCCTCTGTAGCTCAGTTGGTTAGAGCGCTGCACCGGAATCGCAGGGCCGTAGGTTCAATTTCTACCAGAGGACCTTGTGCTGCATTTTTCGCAGTCGTTCCTGGTTAGGTCTTAAAATGTATATATTCTCACTTGGATTACAATCCCTAACATTCTAATAGTAAGTCGACCAAGTGAAGTGCAAGAATCCAAATTATTGAAGTCCACCTTATCACAACCCGCACACCCGATTACCTAAATATACATGAACTTACGGTTAAAGCTCAACAGCTGGCCTCTGTAGCTCAGTTGGTTAGTGCGCTGCACCGGAATCGCAGGGCCGTAGGTTCAATTCCTACCAGAGGACCTTGTGCTGCATTTTTCGCAATCGTTCCTGGTCAGGTCTTAAAATGTATATATATATATATACTCACTTGGATTACAAACCCTAAGAACAGCATTCAAATATTAATTCCACCAATTGAAGTGCAAGAAACTAGATCATTGAAGTCCACCTTATCACAACCCGCACACCCGATCACCTATATATACATGAACTTACGGTTACAGCTCAACAGCTGGCCTCTGTAGCTCAGTTGGTTAGAGCGCTGCACCGAAATCGCAGGGCCGTAGGTTCAATTCCTACCAGAGGACCTTGTGCTGCATTTTTCGCAGTCGTTCCTGGTTAGGTCTTAAAATGTATATATTCTCACTTGGATTACAAACCCTAACATTCTAATAGTAAGTCCACCAAGTGAAGTGCAAGAATCCAAATTATTGAAGTCCACCTTATCATAACCCGCACACCCGATTACCTAAATATACATGAACTTACGGTTAAAGCTCAACAGCTGGCCTCTGTAGCTCAGTTGGTTAGAGCGCTGCACCGGAATCGCAGGGCCGTAGGTTAAATTCCTACCAGAGGACCTTGCGCTGCATTTTTCGCAGTCGTTCCTGGTTAGGTCTTAAAATGTATATAGTCTCACTTGGATTACAAACCCTAACATTCTAACATTTGAAATTAAGGATTTGGAGGTTTTGCGATCACTGATAACTTGATAATAATGTAAAACAAAGCACTTCTATCTGCAACTTTTACAATCACTGAAAACTTGATAATAATTTAAACCAGTCAAGTTGTAGTTTAAATAGAGAATAATACATGGGTGCACGAAATACCAGATTTATTTCGAGTGTTGAACATGAGTGTGCAGCGAACAAGTGAGCGCAGCGAACGAGTGAGATGTCATGTTCAACACGAAAAATAAATCTGGTATTTCCAACCACCCATGTATTTTTCGGTTTATTATATAAAGGACAGTCTTAAATGAAAAGCGATAATTTTTACAGAAAAGCGATAATTGAAAAGGCGATAATTTTCACATGTGAGATTATCACGAATAATTTCACATGTGAGATTATCATTTTTATCAGTACTCGAAATCTCTGTAAAACGCAATACTTTATATAATAAAAATTCATAAATTTGAACCATGCTGAAGCATGACAACAGCAAAATGCTCTATAGTATGATGCACAATATTTTGGGAGGTGAAATACACGAACAATAAATCAGAGAGTGTTTGCTTGGAACTCACTGGGGG
>CACRXK020005709.1:2291-27210 GCA_902702795.2 Paramuricea clavata
GATATTCCAAGTGAATTTGTTAATATTGACGGATATGATATAGTTCGCATGGATAGGGACAAACACGGTGGCGGTGTCTGTTTTTACATTAGGCGGACGATATCATATTTAAATCGTGGTGATTTAGTGCCGGAAAATTTAGAGACAGTATGTCTGGAAATTAACCGGCCCAACTCTCGTTCCTTTATCGTTTCTACTATTTATCGTCCGCCGTCAGCAACCGTCGAATCTTTCTCACAAATTGAATCTTTGCTTAAGAATGTCGATAACGAGAACAAGGAAATTTACTTATTAGGAGATCTAAACTGTAATCTGTTAGACCAGTCCCAGGGGCGGATCCAGCCAAAAATCTGACCGTAGCATTTTCCAAGACCTCGCATAGCTAGGGGGGTCCGGGGGCATGGTCCGGGGGCATGCCCCCCGGAACATTTTTGAAATTTGAAGCCCGGAAATGCCATTTCCTGCGTTCTGAGCACTGCATGTGACCATTAAATTTGTCCTCATTGTATTCATTTCTCAAGCAAAAATAAGCCGAAATGATCTCAAAATGTAAACTATTGCTCGCGTATATTTTAACATACGATATCGGTATGATACTCGTATAATACGCATATCATTATCAATTGAATACCGAAATGCGCGTATCATCTACGAACGCGTGTATCATACGAATACGCATATCATATGAACGCGCGTATGATATGAATACGCGTATCTTGCGAATATATACGCATTACAAACAAATATTAGCGCGCTATAAAACACGATATATATACGCGCATATCATAATTCGCGTATTAATTCCAATACATGCAGATATACTGTACATACGCGCACAAACACTTTAATAAAGCGAAGTTAATAGCGAACACTATACAGTAAAACTCAAATTAAAATATAATGTGCATCTCTTATCATTCATAAGGCTTACCTGACTGGAAATGATTCGTTTTACTATCTGATTTTATTTCTACCTTGACGCATATAAATCCTTTAGCTTTACGACGGCTTTCATTTCGAAATGCGCACAACCGTACTGTGGGTTCCCAATAGCATGTTGTTGATGAGCCAAACACAAATATCAGATATTCCATCGTTCTGGAGCAGTAGCCAATTTCATGCCACCGTAGCAAACTATAGCATTTGCCCCATTCCGATTGGTTTGCTACGTTTGACCGTAGCAAACCAATCAGAATGCCGTATATGCCAATTTTCGCCACGGTCAGATTCGACCTTAATGAATCTGACCGTAGCGAAAATTGATCATATATGGGCAACACGCTACGGTGTATTTCTGAAGGATGATATTTTCTAAGCTATAGTCCATTGCGTAATGACCCGCAAACGGGCAATTACAACCGTATTAACGTTACGTATTATAAATGTCATCAATTTGTCAAAATAAAATGTTTTAGAACATATAAAACTAAATAGAATAAAACATTTAAATATAAACAAGGAAAGTAAACAAAATATTGCTAAATTATATTTTAGATTGATTTTATGATCCATGTTAGAACTGGCCTATGGAAAATCTGACCGTAGCATATGCTACAGTTGCAACGGTCTAAATCCGCCCCTGAGTCCAACTCTTCTGCTAAACACTTACATTCTATCATGCAACTTTATCAACTTACACAAGTAATCGATAAGCCTACAAGGATTACGGAATCGTCTTCTACGTTACTAGACGTTTGTATTACCTCCTGTCCTGAGCGAATTGCATTTCATGATGTAATTCATATGGGAGGGAGTGATCATAGTTTAATTTATGTAGTAAGAAAAATTAATTCATATCTTAAACCTCACGCTAGCAAAAAAGTCGAATTTCGAAGCTTCAAGCATTTCAATGTTGAGAATTTCAAAGTCGACCTTATAAACTTACCATGGTATTTAGTTGACAGAGAAACTGATATTGATAATAAATGGGAATGTTGGAAAAATCTTTTTATTACTGTTCTTGATAAACATGCCCCGGTTAGGGAAAGACGGGTACGAAATAAAATATCTGTGGCATGGATTTCTAGGAATATCAGAAACAAAATGTTTGAAAGGAACCGTTTGAAAAGAAAAGCAATTTTGTCGGATTTAAGTGAAGATTGGAGCCAGTATAAACATTATAGGAATAATGTCAACATTGCAATGCGTGAAGCTAAGAAAGTTTACTACAAAAGCAAATTTGACAAACATCAAAACAATCCAAAACAGGCTTGGAGGACGATTAATGATATCCTTGGGAGAAAAAAAGAAGGACACAATGATTAACGAATTAAAGCTAGGAAATGATACAATTACTTCTCCTATGAGAATGGCTAATTGTCTTAATGACTATTTTACAAGTATTGGTGGTAAAATTGGAGACTCCTGCTCTGAACACACTCAAAATTTAAATTTTGGCAGGCATATGAGTGATAATCTAAATACTAGTTTGGAATTTACTTTGCATCCTGTTAACGAATCACAGGTTTTTAGGCTACTTAACAATTTGTCTATTTCTAAATCTACTGGATGTGACAAAATACCGGCTAAAATTCTAAAAAAATCTGCTTCTGTAATTACACCATCTTTGACCAATTTGTTTAACTCTGCTATTGGGATGGGAATTTTCCCCTCTGAATGGAAAAGTGCTAGAGTTATACCGCTTCATAAGAAGGGTTCACGCTCCGTTTTAGACAATTATAGGCCAATATCAATTTTGCCGGTCATCAGCAAAATATTTGAAAAGATCTTGTATGAACAGTTATACGAATATTTTACTACCAATAATTTATTGTCTGAACAGCAGTTTGGGTTCAGGCGTTTTCATTCCACGTCCACTGCTTTGCTTGATTGTACTGATGAGTGGTATGTTAATATGGATCGTGGTTTGTATAATCTTGCCGTTTTTCTCGATTTAAAAAAAGCATTTGACACTGTAAACCACGACATTTTACTGGCTAAACTAGAGTTATATGGTATTAAGAACACGCCTCTTATGCTTCTCAAATCGTACTTATCAGATCGATCTCAGAAATGTCAAGTAAATGGGGAACTTTCCACACTAAAATATCTAAAATATGGCGTTCCTCAGGGTTCAATTTTGGGTCCACTTCTGTTTTTAATTTATATCAATGATTTGCCGAATTGTTTACAACACTCTACAGCACGCATGTTCGCCGACGATACTAACATTACAGTGTCCGGTAAATCAATTAAGGAAGCGGAGGTGGCCGTTAATGTCGATCTCAATAATATCAGAGAATGGCTTCTATCGAACAGGCTCTCTCTTAACCTTGTCAAAACGGAATATCTTTTGATTGGGTCGCGCCACAATATTAACACGTTAGAAGAACAACCGCGTGTTTTTATTGGAGATGAACCAATTAAAGGGGTTCAAGTTACAAAAACTCTTGGAGTCAAAATTGATCAATTTTTAACTTGGGACAGTCATATTGAACAAATTTCTAAAAAAATATCTTCTGGAATAAGTGCCATGAAAAAGATAAAGGATTTCACTAATTCTGATACTTTGAAGTCGGTCTATTATGGTCTTGTCCAACCCCATTTCGACTACTGTTTTGAAGTTTGGAATTCCATTAGTAGAGGCCAGTCTGAACGACTACAAAAACTTCACAACAGATGTGCTAGAATTATAATGAACTTTAAAGATGAGCCTGGGCAATCTCAACTGGCCCTCGATCAATTAGGGTGGATAAGCTTGGAAGAAAGGCGAAAACATAATATGGCCCGTCTCATGTTTAAGGTTGTCAATAATCTGGCACCATCGAGGTTCTCATCAATGTTCCAGAATTCTAACCATATCCACAGTTATAATTTACGAGGTTCAAATTCGTCTCTCTTTCTGCCACGACCAAATACTGAGTATGGCAGAAAATGTTTTCGATATAGTGGGGTTAAAATCTGGAATAGCATTCCTGAACAAGTAAGAAACAGCGAATCTTTAAATTCTTTCAATAGAAATATTTCCTCTGTTAGTCTGACGAATTAGCTATTTGAGTTTTGTATACCATTTGTTTTGTAATATGTATTTGTATTCGCAGTTCTTAATTTTCTTAGTGATTTTGTATTTTATATATTTTTGTAACATTTATCTACGCCCCACTTGGAAAGCAGCTATGGTTGAAGTGGCCAGCGTAGTCAAATAAAGTTTTATCCTATCCTATCCTTCCGCCTAAAACGACGTCATACTCACAACCGCGCACGTGCACAACCGTACACGTGCACAACTGTGCACGTGATTGCCACGTGCATGACGTCACTTCCGATCCCATATGGGGGGGGGGGGTAATACTACTCACGATAATTACGAGCCGAAGTATCACGTTAATTACGAGCCGACGTATCACGTTAATTACGAGCCGAAGTCAACCGCGCACGTGCACAACCGTACACGTGCACAACTGTGCACGTGATTGCCACGTGCATGACGTCACTTCCGATCCCATATGGGGGGGGGGGGTAATACTACTCACGATAATTACGAGCCGAAGTATCACGTTAATTACGAGCCGACGTGTATCACGTTAATTACGACCCGAAGTATCACGTTAATTACGAAATATTTTGAATTACGATGTAAAGACGTACGTTACGGGCAATGAAACTTTACGACTGAATTTGATTTACGGCCCAATCAACTTCCCACACGATCAAGAGTTATTTTTGATAGTGATAACCCCTCATACTAGAACGCCGTATGTTAACGTTTAGGCTAGATTTCGGCTAAACTCAACGCTATATAAATGAATAGGTGGCTTACCAACCGGTATCGAACAAACGACGGGGGAGGGTGCCGGCGGCCCCCAGACCATTATGCCTGGCACCCTTTTCGCAAGATCCTATGATCGGTAACTACCACACACAAGTAATAGTAACAGTTCGGTATATAAGTACGTTATAGTTGTCTGGCGTGGTGCATGTGGGACGCTTCAGCTCGATGTTTACCAAACTTTTGAAACAAACGCATGCGCGACAACTTGATACTCGGGTAAACGTAGCGCATGCGTGGACATCGTCCAATCAGGACGCAGGAAAATTTCCCACTGGTCCCGCGAGTTCGAGACACGTGCGAGACGGCTCAGAAATTTCAAGTTGTATTCAAAACAAATTCATATTTATAATTGCGCCTTGTTTTCACAGTAATAGTGAAAATATTTAAGTAAATATATATTATTCACATGTATTTGCTTGTCGAAGGTTGATAAATGGACTGGAAAAGATGAAGGCGAAGTGAAATCTATTGGTTTCTAGTACTGATACGAAAGGTACAAAGCTTTATATTTTGTACTGTTTTGTTTCCTTTTTTGACGATAGTTGATGAGAAAATATTCTTGTCTATAGCTTGCTTCAATCGTCAAAGGAGGAAAGTTCTTAGTTTGGCTTCATTTAGTATTTGTATTTATGAATCCTATATTTAATAATTACTAACTTCCTTATAAACCTGGATATAAAGTTTCTAAAATCTTGCACAGAGTGTATATTCTTGCATACAGAATATACCCTTCTTGAAAGTATCTTACTTTGGCTATAAAGCCTAACCTCAATCATGAAAAGGATGGCCAAGGTGATGTCACTACTTTCCGGAACCGTATATATATTGTCTTGAATTGTATGATTCAGCTTTATAGTAGGATATGATGGAATGTTGGATAGTATAAATAAAATAAAGAGCCTATCACAAAACCAGGCCAGTTTCTAACTTTATTTATGTTTTAATATTACATTTTTTCATCAATTAATTAAACTTAATTGTCCTGGCAATAGCATGGTCATATTCATTAATAGAATATGTTGTTGTAAAATATTCTAATTTGTGTTATTATTATCAATTATGGTTTTAATTGGCACATCTTCATTGCTCAGACAATCTACATCACTGTCTTCGTCAACACTGCTGTCATCACCACTGATCTCGTCATCATCACTGGAGTCTGAATGAATAACCAGTGATTGAATGTGGTTTGGATTGACAAACAGATCATCATCTGTTTCACTTTCGCTGTCAGAGCTCAACTTTTGATTGCATTTGCTTCTATGTCTTTCTTTCATTGTGTTGCCATACACTACTGGTTCAGGATGACCATTTTCATCAAATGCTTTCTCCAGAAACTTTTCAGGCCTAGAAATTATCACAAAATAAGATGAGAATAAAATTATTTCAAGAGCAATCTTTTTCGGGAAGGGCTGTGCCAAACTGACATGGTATGTGGTATGTTAAGGTGCAAGTAATTCAAACACAAACCATGACATGTAGAGTGACCCTTTCATATTCAGTCCGATGTCTTGCATCATTGCTTGTCAGCAAACTTAAAGACTGAGCTTAATTAGCCTTTCTCACGCCGCCATTTTTTGGGTACTTTTTTGCCAATCCTGCGAGTGTAACACCACGTACCGGTGACATTTCATAATTTTGTGGGTGTATGATGGTAAATTTACTCTGTAAATAGTTAGTTTGTTCTTAAATATTGCTTTTCACATTGTTATAATCGTTTACAAAAAATTACAGTACCCCAAAAATGGCGGTGTGAGAAAGGCTAATTATAACAATATTATTTTGTACATAGCTTACCACAATCCTTCTTTCTTGAGATATTTCACTTGCTGGGGGTACAATATATGAGCTATTTCTGCACGCACTTTAGTTCCTTCCTCAATTGGATCAACAATTACAAAATCTCCTGAAAAGTTTTGAAATTTATTAAAATAAAATACCATAGACAGCCTTTTAAATTAGTGTCGCTACATGCAGTGCAATTTTATATCAATAGAGAGCTCAAGCAAGCGACGTTTTTGATAACACGGATGCCAACTAGAAGTCAATTGAGCCGTAGCAGATGCCTATTGAGTGATCAGCAGTTCTTATTTGAAATCAATGGCAGTCAGTGTAGTTTCACATGATTTGTAATTTAACAGATTGCAATAAAACACAACGTGTACCAACGTGCAATGCATAATTGTTAAAGTGTGTATTTTCTCAACAATCAGTCAATCACTAATAACGACTCGATTGCCTTACGACTTCCTTTTGCTCATCAATAGCGGACCCTTGCATACTAATCGGTTAAAAACTCAAAACAAATTAATAGGGTGGTTATCTCGTAGGCAATACCTCGTTTTATCCAGACATTTTTTCGAAATTTTGAAGGCATGCTTATGAGGAAATGATCGCCACTCGGAGTCTCTGCCTCATGCAGGTTATTGCCTCTACTTCCAGTAATCTATGGATAAAATAAAATAGGGATATTTAAGGTTAGTTGTGGGTATTTGGCGATGATATTATGGATATGTAAGGATTAAGGTAGGGTCATTTATGGATAATTGGAAACAAAATTGTTGATTTAAAAATCTATTATTGCACCATATTTTTTTAATAAAATCGTAAGAAAGACATGTTTTACCTTAACAATAATTTGTTTCTCTTCTGGTGTCACAAATTCGTCAAGGACTTCACGAGTGACATGCTTTCTCTTTGTGGCTTTAGACATTTTGTGTCACTTGATTAAAATTTCTGTGACGAAATCGCTAAGTGTATTCTCGCGCTTTATACGATACGCCAGGACGGGAAAAGACACGCGATCTGTGAATTTCTAGTTAGCCATGATTGCGTTGTACATGTACAGTTAGTAATAGACTCCAGAATACGATGTTTTGTACAAGAAATTGAATGAATTTGAATTAGAAATATTTTTCAATGCGTCGGCCATTTTTGTCTGTTGGAAAGGGATTTTTAGGGTAACTAAGGGATGTATTTTTACGTTTGTTGAGAGTATCCTACTAAATCCACCGATTCCATGTACTTTCCTTTGTTTCACAAGTTTATCCATGATTATCCATAGCTGCTTAGAGATGTGACGTCATCTATTGATTGGGATCGATTGATCTCATTGCGGTGGGATTAGCTCGGTGATTGGGACCAATGGTTGCGACTGATTGGGACAAACGATCAACCAACCCCAATCTCGTCCCCCGAGCCTGCGATCCTCGGGAAGGAACGCGAGGCTCTGGGATAATCCGTTGCCGGAAGCCAGGACCTGGCTAAGATTGAACTACGCATTCCATTCCAACGGCCAATCAGATTCCTCCCTGAAACGGATTATCCCAGAGCCTCGCGTTCCTTCTCAAGGATCGCAGGCTCGGGGAACGAGATTGAACCAACCCATGTCAAAACATCATTACAGGAAAGGTGGGTCACAATTATGGGTGGTCATAATATAATATTGTTTTTCAAAGATATCGAATTTGACGTCGTGTTGACTAAGTAACTGTCAAAAACGTGCTAAACTGTAAATTTTGATTACCTAACATTACTAATTAGCATTACAAGAGCCATTTCATCTTTATACCGTTGACGTTGGAATTTATCAACACGTGACAATACAGTTTATCTGATATCTAAACAATATGAAAGTCAAGGTCGACAGTTTGGCCATGGCCGTAATGTTTAATGTCGGATAGGTACGTCACAGGTTTTCAAGGTGACGAAGTGAATAAAAAGTGTAATCATGAATGGAGCTCTCTTAATCTTGTCTGAAACACTGCCAAACAACAAACTGAAATTTATGCAACTCGATGGACACACTAAAAGAGAAAGCTCAAAGGACAAAGAAAGTCTGCTGAGGCAAGGCTTTCGGGAGCTAGTAAACTACCACCAATCAGTGATTTTACCATTTAAAATGGTGTTTTTGCCATGTGCACAATAGTATTTAGGAATCTCGATTGTGTTTTGACTATTTTTTTCATAAAATGCAAATCTTCTTTATATTGATTGCATTCCATATTATTGATTGCAGACTCCGAGTTCGAGATTGAAGTGTTTACTTCGTAATATCAATTTTCTGCCATCTTTTCATGAGCCAGGTTATGTTGACATGTTCGGCTAGCTAAATAGCTTACGCTTACTAAAGCTACGAAAATGGCTTAATTGCGGCTCCGAAAACGAAAAATACATTAAATCCTATTCCGTGGTTTTATTCTGTATATTTATGCAGTGGTGTGGTTTTTCCAACGTTCCCTGTAAAGCCCTGGGAACGAGGTAGGGTTTTCCCTGCAATGAGAAAATATCAATATTAAAATGAGAGAAAAAAACACTGGCGTATGTCAAGGTCACGGCAGCATACGTGCCCCCGCGCGCGTTTTCTCTCCGAAACTTGTCTCAACTTCACCCAATATTTCCAACAAAGTATTTTTTATTCATCCTGCGGAAATTATTTGACACGTTCAATGAACCTGGAGTATGGGACACTCATGGCGCTCCTTATCAGTCGACGGAAAATTGTTTCATAAATTGTTTCCTGTGCGTGTGTGCCTTGGAAGACCTTTGAAGAAACACGCTAATTTTCTCACGATTTTTTTCGGAAATTTGTGCACGTGTATTTAAATTGCTTCCCACGCCGCGGACTTCACTGATGAAATATATTCAATGAAGGGTAAATTACTTTATTTGCATGAACATTATTCTCTTTTTATTAAATTGACTTTCCAGTTTACATGCTTACTCATTTAATTCATCATTGTCACAGAATCACAGTTCCCACAAAGTTTACAAACCGATTTAGAAACCAAGCTTTTCATATTTTTCCTTCAAAATCTTTCATGACAACCGATGTCAGTTCACGTGTCGAGCGCATGGGCACTTCATGGACATTTCATGGACGTTAATGAAACCGTAATATAGGCTCTCGTCTGCCGTAAAATAACACACTTAAAACCGCCTCACGCCTGTTCTTTTACTGAACTGCTGTCTTTTAAAGAGAAAAACAATTCAAACCAATATACACTCCAAAAGTACGTGTTTTTGTATAACATGTTCATGTTACATCATAAATGAAAAAAAATACTGACAGTCATAAAACAAATATTTAACTTCATTCAGCTCGCTTGCTCAATATATTCTGCGAGTGTTCATCGTCATATAAAAATAGATGCCTATCAATTCCTATTCAATACTTCATCTGTCAAACTGTTGTCATTTACTCATTTGCATACAATCAGTTCGGCTCGGTCAAAAAAGGGAATTACGTAAATAGATTAACCACAAGTCTGACAAGCTCAGGTACCGGTAAAGTAAAACCAAATTTGGAAAGTTAAGGCCTTTTAATACGTGCAAGGATAAGTCAAAATTACTCGAAATTAAGACCCAGAGTTCTGCTGAAATTAAATTTCAAATTTTCGATATATTGACCGCTTGCTACGTCTATATAGGCTTTGCAAATGTAATATGGGAGGTTCCAAATATGCGCTGTGTGCATGTTTTGTTCACGTGCGCATCAGCTGTTTTCATGTCTATTTCCGGTATTGAAAAAATTTATTGGGAGCTTCCCTGAGCGCAAAGCAAAAAATTATTTTGGTGTTGAATATCATTCGCGTCACTTCTCCCGTATTTGTACAAGGCACGAGCGAGCGATGGTTGATTTCGATGGCTCAATTGATAGTGAAGTAAGATCTTCACACTCAATGGAAAGTTTAGAACAGGATGAATATCTGGAAAGCGTTGTCTCGACTAGCGAAAGGTTAGGTACGAAAATGCTGCATCAGCTGAATGAATTTCGCCAAGATGAAACACTTTGCGACGCGAAATTGCGATTAGAAGGAAAAGAATTCGATGTCCATAAAGTAGTCTTGTCATCGAGCTGTCCGTATTTTCGAACGCTGTTCACTGCCAACATGAAAGAAAGAAAGCAAAGTGTTATCGATCTAAAATGTCCCGTCGATTTAGTGCATCGTATGGATGATTTTCTCACCTTTTTGTACACAACTAAAGTACAATTGACACAGGAAAACGTTGAAGCTTTGATCGTCGCCGCGGATTATTTCAATGTCACAGAACTGAAGGAGCTGGGGTGTAGATTTTTGCAACAAAATGTAAACTTATCGAACGGGATTGCATTACATGGCTTTGCTGGGCGATATCATTGCGAACCCTTGCGTGAACTGACTCGGGATTTTTTAGTTGAAAATTTTACTGCAATATCTCAAACTGAGGATTATTTATTAACTGACCCTGAGCAATTATTAGAAATAGTTTCAAGTGACGAGTTAGTTTTGTTCGCGGAAGAGGAACTTTATGAAGGCATCTTAAGATGGGTGAAACATGATTTAACAAATCGAGTAGGATTTTTCCCTAAGCTCTTTGGCAAGGTTCGGCTTCAAGATGTTAGTAGGACCTACCTTGCCGAGACGATTGCCAACGAAAAGCTAGTTACCGATGATCCGATTTGTTCAGATCTATTAATGCGGATGATACTGGAGTGCTATGTTACCGAAGATGCCACGAAGGTGATTCCATCTCGGTTTTACGATTGTGTGTTTGTGAACGGTGGACGAGAACCGTCAGGAGCGACTGCTTCCTCATATCTCTTCGTTCCTTCTCAGAATGCCTGGTTCAAGATTCCATCAATGAGCACGGTTCGGTACAGCCATGGCGTGGCCACAATTGGAGATGATGTCTTTGTCCTTGGCGGGTATTCCAAGAATGGATTCACAGCCGAGGTTGAGAAGTTTGATGTGAAAGCAAGGAAATGGTCCACTAGCCAACCTTTACCCACTCCGATGAAGGGAATGGCTGTTGCTGCAGTTGGTAACTCGCTTTACGTCGCTGGAGGAATTGTTGAGAATGGTATCCGCCTTGGTATCCTGAAACGGTACGACCCTGCGACCCAAAGATGGGAAGTGAAAACGCCTTTGCATGTTTCGCGAAGTGGTGCAAGTCTGGTCACCGTTGGTGATTTCCTGTACGCGATTGGTGGAAAGGCAAGTGACAACCAGATGCTGTCCTCGATGGAGCGTTATTCCATCACAGCCGACACTTGGGAAAGAATGAGTGAGATGTCTCACAAGAGAGCTTACGCCGTCGCGGCATCGGTTGGTAGTGGCAACATCCTTGTGGTTGGCGGTATCAACGAAGTTGGTGAAGTTGACACCATTGATCATGTGGTTGTCATTCGGACGTACCTGCGAAGTTGCGAGATGTACAACTCCACGGCAGGCGTCTGGTTCCCTGTTGCCGATCTTAGTGTCCCACGAGCCTTTGCAGGTATAACTGTTCATGGTGAGAAGGTGTACGTGTTTGGTGGTGAGGGTACAGGTACGAGATACCATAACAGCGTGGAATGTTATGATTGTACGACAAACAAGTGGGATGTCATCTCGCACATGCCAGAGCCAAAGAAATTCTTGCAATGTTGCAAGCTCATGTTGCCACAAGGGTTATTCCGAAGCCTTCCTAGTGTGAGTGCAACTAGTTGACTGTCTGAGGAAGTACTGTAACACTTCATCCAAGTCTTGGGTTTGAAGTAAGAGAATATAAAGAAATAGTAAAATATGACTGTAAGAGGAATCTGGCATCTCTATAGCTTTCATTGTTGCAGAAATGGCTTATTCTTATTTTAAAATGCCTGGAGTTTCATTTAATACAAGTAATTGCAATTATTATAAAATTGATATAGTTAGGAATTAATTTTTTTATCTAAGCATCTAACTTTGTAGGAATGTAGTATGCATTAGATAGATTTGAAGGTTTAAGAAACCAAATGGACTTGTGTTGAGTTACTGCTAGAATATTACTTGGGTTTTAATTAAGGCCAGGTTTTCGAAGCTGAATAATGACATTACTTTATATAAGCGAAGTACTAAGTCAGCTTTCATAAAGTGGGATGAAAATATATTTTGGGTGTAGCATGCAAAGCTGTAAGTAGAAATACATATTCTGCTTCTACATAAAAATGAAGCATTTTTAAATGATTTGTTGGTTTTATTTAACTCTTCTGTAACAATGTGAATGATCTGGAGTGTAAGGACATAAATTTTGAAAGATTTGTTGATAAGACAAATATGAAAAAGCTTGCACTCATGTTACCTAAGAGTTAATTATTACCCCCAACATATTAATTTATGTTAATATTAATAAAAAATGTATTGTGTAATTTAGAATAGGTATTTGAGAAAGTTTGTGGTCAGTTTCATTAGCACACTGCATGAGTATAATCACTTCCCAAGTTTGCTTGACCTTGACCTTGTACAATTATCTCATATGCACTCAAGCAAATTTGGGAAGTAGTTACTCAGGCAGGTTGAGAAACTGACAAGATTAAATTTGACTTTGTATAGTGTGTAGTTATAAATTATAGAAGTACTCCAGTCTGTATTATATTGTAGTTAAAAACATTGTAGTTAAAAACATTTAATTAAAACTGAAGGACTGTATAGACAAACATTAGGGGGGTTAAATTAGGAAAACGTTGTATAAAATGTAGTTATGTACTTATGTTAATTAAAATATGCATAGTGGGTGAAAACCAAGTTTGTTGCATTTCAAACAAGTTGTATTTTATTTGTACTGCAATATGTACATGAGTCACTATATGTTGATGATTTATCACCTAAAACATGCAGTTTATTGTCCATCTACAGTAGGGTCTGTATTTGAAGCTATCAGTGTTGCTAACATATTCTTCGGGACTTCTGAGCCTCGGATATGAATTGTATAGCAAGTGTTTTCTACTTTCTTTAAACTGTTTTTCAAGACCTCCAGTTTCTTAGGAAAACCTCGCTGCTGATTTCCAAACATGATGAACTCGTCGTGGATTTTACGCAAAATTTTGCAAATTTCCAGGGGGGTTGTGAGATTTCCTTGTCCAACGCTGTTTATAGCTAGCCTCATTAGTTCACCAGTGAGATCTGATATACCTAGGATGTACTCAGCAGGGGGGATGGGGACCTGGATATTAGCAGGGGGGTTAGGGACATGGGTGTTCTCTGTAGGGGGGTTTGGGATCTGAATGTTTTCATCAGGGGGGTTGTAGACCTGAATGTTTTCATCAGGGGGGTTGTGGACCTGAATGTTCTCATCAGGGGGGTTGTGGACATGTGGTTTAACTTGCTCTATTTTGGTACTTTCTGATGCATTCCCAAACACAAGTTCCCTACAGATCTGTTCAAATGAAACTAAAGTTCCATGTTTTAAGAAATACCAAAACGAATATGCCTCGACAAACTCTTGCAGACCAGGCGAATAAGCTCTTACGAATTGATAACAATCCTCATATAAGAGCTCTGCGGCTATCTTTTTAAACAATTCTTTAATTGCAACAAACTTTCCTGCTGCTTCTTCTAATATTTTCGCTCGTGATTTCTCGTCCAAGCCGCGGTGTAGTAGAAATATAACCCGTTTACTTTGTGTGGTTATGTCTCTACTGCATTTCACTATCCGTTCATATTTATCATGACGGCTGTCTAGCTCCGTTTGGAAACCTTGAAATAGTTGAAGAATAGGTGAAGCATCTTTAAGAGGCTTTTTGGCAGACGTTTCGTCTGACATTGCTGAACTATCTTCGTTTTTCCTTCGTCTTTTTCGACCAAAAGTTGCAGTTTCCATGATTGCGCTAGACTGTTTTATACTGATACGATATACCGCTGATCTAAGTCTGTCTTATATTTATATTACACAATTATGCTCGTGGGCTCAGATTATACTTCACATCAAAACATAAAATGTTCGAAGTTTTATTGCTAAATTGAGAGACAAAACCCTAAAAATGAGCAGTTTTGCACTAGTATCTATAGAAAAAGATTACAAAATTGATGTATCTGAAGGGAAAGTTACTGTTGGACGAGGACCTTTCTTGAAGGCGAGTTTTTTACAACAAGTATACCCTTGCCATTTTTTGCTTGTTCACATTTTGCAGGCAAACTCCGATACAAAATCGTGATTCCACAATGCTGTCACAATAATGAATCTAACTTCCGAGCTTTTAGTGATTTTTGCATGCCTGAAAAATGTAAACAAGGCAAGGCTCTACTGTGGTACATTTTTCATCAGTTTGTTGTTTATATGTTGTTGTTTACTTTAAGATTTGTTTGTTTAGATAAAAGATAAACGTGTTTCAAGAAACCACGCAACTCTTGAAGTGTGCGATGGCTCACTCACTGTCCTTCCTGTAAGTTTGTTGAAATCTGCAGCAAATAATCACAACTTTAAATTCTAATTAGTCACTTAGCAACCATAATTAATTAGAATGTTTTCCAAAGTCAGTATGAACTGATAGCAACTTCACCCCCAAGGTTTTTGCTTAGTGCTTCTCCAATGGGATACCCACAAAAAAGCCTTGGGTTCCACTATCACATCATTTAAATAAAGTTGCAAGACCCAGAGAGGGGGACGTGTATAACATTGTTATAGAACCCCAAATTTAATAACTAAAATCATAAATTGTTGAAATCCAAATTTTTTTTATTTTTCACTTTCTGAATATTTACAGTCGGCGGATCCATAAACCAATATAATGAATAAAAAAAGTCTCGCCTTAAAAGTTCCATAAATTGTGAAAGTGGGTGCTAGTGATTGTAAGAGGTGCTCACTCCCCTGAAACCCAAACCTAGATCACCCAAAAGGCAAAAGCTAGTGCAGCCCATCTGTTGTAACACAATTAATGTACTCTCCCTCCCAAAATACATAATATGTTCAATATTCATCATTTGTCAGCCAGCAGAAAATCATACATAAGAGACTTGACATATCTTTTCTAGATTCACACCAATCCTACTTTTTACCGAGCATGTGGAGAAAGCAAATTTGAGCCATTAGAAAAAGATGAATTGAAGAAACTTGAGAATGGTGACTGTATTTCATTCTTGCCAAATGATCTCACATTTAGAGTAGAAAGGAAGAGTACTGAAGATACAACTGCCGAGGAAGCCCTTGAGCATGAGGCTGCCCTTGAGCATGAAGCTGCAGAGGTTTCTGGTCCAAAGGATGGTAATGTACAATGTAGTAGTGAAGTTTTGGAAGATAATAATGGTAAAGATAAGGTTTCAAATGTAGAAGATACCAATGTAGAAATTAATAAAGAAAGTGAAGGCTTGGCTGTTTTGACAAGAAACACTGAGTTGGATGACGAGGAAGAAGATTATGTGGATGACGAGGAGGAAGAAGATGATCATAAAGTTGACAGAACAGAGATTGAAGAGACAGCTCAGCCTCTGAACAAGACAAGAGTTTTGCCAAGTTGGATGACAAAAAACAAAGGCTAGTTCATTAGTTTTGCAAAGAGAATTAAAGCCATCACTGCAACAAACTTTCATTTCTGTCTGTAATTTCTTCATATTTCAATCTGTTTCTAACATAGACTTATTGTTATATAATTGAATGCTCTATACAGGGAATGAAGCTAAGGACAGTTCCAAGAAAGGTTAGTAATATAATAATAATATAATAATAGTAATATAATAATAGTAATAATAGTAATATAATAATAGTAATAATAGTAATAATAGTAACATAATAATATAATAATAGTAATATATTAATAGTAATATAATAATATATAGACGAATTATTTTTGAAAGAGCTTTCTTTTGTTTTAATTCTCTGTGTAATTGTTTTTTTAATTCGCTAATTTCTCCATTGAGTATTGTATTATACATATTATTACACTCTGATGCCCAAATTATTCTTTCATTTCGTAACTGGTTCCAGTGAATGACTTAGTTTATTAATCTTCAGGCAAAACTACTAAAAAGAACGTGAAGAAAGTTGTGAGTGAAGTAGTAGTCAAGAATGATTTAGTTGAGTCGCCTGGCAAAACAAAAGAAAGTTTGAAAGAAAATGAAAACAAAACAAGTGGTGGAAATGATATCGAGTCAGATCAAGAAAATACTGAGCAAGAAGATGCTTCAGTTAAAACAGAAGAACGCGCAGTCGTTGAGGTAGGAAGATGTTGGTAAAAAGAAGCAGCTCATATTTCTACACATTGTTTACGAAATAAATAACTCCGACTTTAGGAAGAAGATAAAAAGAGAAAACGAGATGAAAGTGAAGATGAGGGACAGTCGAGTAAAAGAGAAAAGAAATTACCACGTTGTCCGTATGGTAGCCGTTGCTACAGGTACGTTGAAGTTCTGCTTGTAGTTCTCTTGTATCTCTCGCGATCCCCAGTCATGTGTCATACAATTCATTCATTCTTTTTATTCACCACAATAGTAAATAGATAAATATTAGGTACAAAATATATACAAGTGGCGAGGAAGCATCCAGAAACCTAAAGGCTTATAGATTATATTGAATGGTCAGCATCATTTGAAGGAAAGAAACCGTAAACAATTCTAGTCAGATATATGATTTATTTATTTAGATATTTTTTTATTTACAAGATTCGCCACACGTAACAAAACAATTATACACTTGTACGACCAGACCCAAAAAACATATAATACGTATTGGCAGATAGTCTTCAATAACGGGGTCCGTACAGTTCATGTTTTTAGTGGCATGAAGTCTAAGCATGGAAGACCAACATACTGTACAGTATTAGGACGATAAATATCAAACATGGAGAAGTGTTATATAAGTATGGTAGAAAAGCTCAATTTCTTTTCTAGAAAGAATTCCATTCATTTCCAAGAATACTCTCACGAGGAGGAAAGCGACACAAGAGTGTCCTTATGGTGAATATTGTTATAGAAAGAACCCACGACATCGCAGAGAGTACAAACACACACCACGTGAGTCACTCGTTGTAGATTGTAACATTTTGAGACCGTCACTAATGTGAATTTATCGATATAAATTTTTTTTATTTATTGTTCTAATAGAACCGAAAACCCGAGAAAGAAAGGCAAAAAAGAAAGCTGGTGGGTATTTAGTAGCGGGATTGCCGTGATCTATGCTAAAGACGGGTGATCCACGCGTCTGGATGAACTTGCGCAGAACTGTGTAGTTCATCTTCCTATATTTGCGTAGTTTGTCTGCGCAGACGAACTTGCTTGCGAAATTCGTCTTGAATATTGATGGATACGTCTGAAACTGAATCAGTTTCTTAAACCTGCCTTAACTTTTCCTAGGCACCGGAAAAATCCGAGATGATGACGAAGATGGTCCGAATGATTACGACTTCGAAGATAGTTTTATTGATGATGAAAGTGAGAGTAACCATGAAGCATCAGATGAAAGCGACTGGCGACCATCCGGTGATGATAATGATGACGATGAAGATGGCGATGATGATGATGTTGGTGAATTACTGACTGAGGCAAGAAATTTCACTAAGAATAAGAAAATGTTGAAGCCAACGTAAGAATCATCTGAGGTTTGTTGTATAGAGAAGCCCCATTATAGTTCTATGTTATTCGCTTATTCAATGCTTGATATTCTACACCTACAGTAAATTCTGCTCCCGAGGAAAATACTTCTGTTTTCCCGAGAGTGTTAATGTTTCCCGAGACAAAGTCGAGTGTTTTGTCACATAGCGACTAAATAAAAAACAACATTCATACAACAATTGTATTTCATGACAAAAACTCCATAATGTAAACGAGTTTAAAATTTAAAAGAACTAAGTTTTCATTTGTCGGCCCGGCGGGATACATTGCATTTATCTAAAACCACGTGACCACAAATTAGCCAATCACGTTTGGTGTTAGCTAAATAACAAATCAGGTTATGACATGTAATGCTAGAGTGTTGATATAATCATCTCTGCAATCCTTGAAGTGGCAAAAACGCATACAAAAGACAAGATAGACTGTTTCATATCAGTGACTATGATTTTCTCACGCCGCCATTTTTGGGTGGCATTTCAGCCGACGTCTGAGAGATAAGTCCACATAACAGCGACTTGTTATAATTTTTTGGACAAATGATGGTAAATTTGCTTTGTAAATGGTCAGTTTTATTTTGAAAAATTGCTTTTCACATTGTTTTAATTGTCTGCGTTGGTTAACGAGAATTGGATGCCACCCAAACATGGTGGATATTCGTCATCGTGAGAAAGCTAATTGGTTACGATTAAATGAAAACTGGGTTATTTGCGATATGGGAGCTGACCAAAACTATTTGACGCAGGAATTTCTGGATCTAGGCTGGAACTTAAGCCTAAGGGTAACTCAGTGAACTGAAACTCCATTCTAGGATGAACTACGGAGTTTTTAAGAACCTGTCTTAGTAATTTATAGTATAAAGAACCAGGTAGAGTAATGTAAAATTTTAGAAATATATTATAAAACTTTATTTAGTTTGTAAAATGTAAATATGTCGATTTAGAATCATGGCTTGAGTTTTAGTTTAAATAAGTTTTTTTTAAATGATCAGATCTGTATATTAGACGCATTAACATATCATGCACATTGTAGTTATTAGATGGCCTAAGATGGAATAAATTTATGTCGAGGACATAAAGCTTAAAAGTGTGTCTCACAAAGTTTCCAACTTGACAACTTTGTAATATATACGATTGAAGGAATGTTAAAGAATCTTTGTAGAAAAAGGGATGGATAAAATTATTGGTCAAACAACCAACGTCATTTATTTAAACTTGAATTTAGATTTCTCCATACAGTAATATAAAACTACTTCTATTTTTCCAAAATACAAGTTAATTCCCTAAATAAGGCTAAAAGTATCTTATTTATACCGTTGATACCAGTGTTTTTAGACTGAAGGAATTACCGTGTATAAATAAAATTGTATCTATCTATTTATTTGTTTTAAAACTAATGCTATTCTTAAAAGATGAAAATGAATGCCCTCTTGCCATAGTCACTGTTGTTATGCAGGAGTTCAACAGATTTCTTTGATTGCTGACAGGATTCTGCAAATATAAGCGAAAAATTAATGCGTGCTATAAGTTTCGATTCCAAGAATTGTTTCATCCTCGTACCCAGTCTCTTTCCTCTGCACTCCTACCTCGTTAGAACTCGCTAGAGGAAAGAGCCTGGGTACGAGGTTGGAACGGAATTGCTTCAAAAAGGTCTACAATATAATAGGCCAAGTTAAAAACTGGTTTACACTGTCAAAGTTTCTGTGATCACAGTATAGGAATTTTGCGTAAGTAAATTCTAAGTTTTTAAGGATTTGTAAGAAATGTTTAAGGAAACTGACTCATTGATTAAACCTTCACATGTTTCATAACTTACTGAGGCAGCGGGATTTTTTCTTCGCACATATTTGCCAAAACATAGATATGACGTAAAGCGGCATCACTCTAAAATTTAATACACAGGAGTTTAATACTCGTGTTTCGGCATGAGGCGTGAGCTGGTGGCTTACAGCAAGGGTAACGGTGGTCAAACAGAATGAGTGTTGATGAGAGTTGAGAAGCGAGAGTTTAACATCAGAGTTTTCTTAACTCTCATGTCCCAGTCAAACGAGAACAAGAGTTGACTAGATGTAACCGCGCGCGTAGCTAAACTCTCGTCATCAAAATTTAAACCAACTTAAAGTTGATGAGAGTTTGCGGTGAAACGCGAGCGAGATGTGGAACTCTCATCTACTTCCATCCATGTTTAACCAAGCCTTCGCGGTCGTGGCTTTTTAGTACTAGATAAAACATGAGCAGCCGAATGTTTTATCGTACTTAAAAAATGACCCATCTTATGAGTTCATTGGCGAAGTAATTTTAAAAATAAACATTGTCTAAATGAAAATCAAAGAAAATCAAAGAAAATCAAAGCTGAAGTTTATGTAAATCAGGACAAATCTTTATCCGATTTACAAACGTTGATTAAACATTCATTTCTTTTGTATTTTCCTCGTGAATTATTAATGAATTTTTTAACTATGAATAAATGTTACCATATATAGATATATGAAACTGTTAACGAACCTTTCCCAAAGCAAAACATTTCTCCGAGAAGGCATCGACTACCTCGGCATGACAATCAAGCTGGGTTACTTTACCAGATGTATCTTCTAAAACTCTAAATTTCTGTCCTTCGTCATGAGTTGCTATTTCTGCAATTCTTTCTACAGTTTCACGAACTCTTTGGCGTTCCTGTAAAAATTTAAACATCGGTTTGCGAATTAGGAAACATTGTTTCCTAGCCATGTTTCCTGAAGGTGGACAAACCAGGACACATGGTTTCCTAGCTATGTTTCTCAAAGGTGGCCAGACCAGGAAACATTGTTTCCTAGTCATGTTTCCAGAAGGTGGACAAACCAGGACACATTATTTCTCCAACAAAAATGACATTTGGTAAACAAAGTTCGACTACTTACGCGAAGAAGACTCATCATTTTCCTTTCAATTTTCACTTTTTCCTTCTGTGAAGTAGTTTTCTGTAGACGTCGTTCAAGAATGGCCATAGGTACTTCAGGCGCTGGAATGGCATCATTCTATAAAATGAACATGTATCGAAATTGTAAAACAAATGTCTAAAAGTTAGCGAAGAAAAGAATGAAGACCTACTGTAGGATATTCTCTTGTATCCTTGGCAGGCAACCAGGATCCACGACCTTCTCCTTGATAATCGATCACTGGGTCACTTGAGATGTCCTACATGGATAAACGATTGTAATGAAGCATTTTTATGCTTGAATGATAATATTTCATTATTGCACATGATCTACACAGCAGACTTGTCAACTTCAGTTCTATTTAAAACACGAGTGTTTTATTGAGAACACGAGGCGACAGGCAAGTGTCGTATATCTGGTAAAGACTGCGAGTGTTTCAAATCGCTTAAAAATGACCCATCTTATGAGTTCATTGGCGAAAAAAAATCAACTTTGTCTAAAGTTTATGTAGATTAACATGTCTTTTCCTCATGAATTATTAATGAGTTTTTAAGCTTTCATAATATTTCATATGTACTGGCACATATGATCTACAGCACACTGGTTATTAACGTTTTATAAGAGCATGCGTTCAACATCTGGCGCACCTTTTCTCCATATTCCTGGACGTGGCTCAAGTTTGTCCTCTTTTTAACTTTTAGAAATTGTTGTTGAAGCGTCTCTTTGGTCAGGTTTGACTGGAATTGTAAAATGACCAATATTACATTAACTATATTTTTTCATTTATATTTTCATATACAGGTGTAGTCTAACCTTGTCTGAGTTTTCCATCCAGGCAATACTATAGAGATCACCAAGGTATGTTTCTCTCTTTTCATCCCAGTACGTGGCGTAAGATGATTCATGTGGGTTTGCAGCAGTCGTGGCAAAGACTGGAAAAAGAGGAAATTATGTTGAGACAGGAAAATATAGATAGCTTGATTTATACTAGACACGGATGATGCTCTCTCTATGTACAAACGTACATATGTAAATACGATATTTTCCGATCCGAGTTCACGTTATCGATTTTTCATCTTGCTATTTGGCGGAAATGGAACTCAGAATTTCATGATGTTTGGACATTGCAGCGGAAATTGCGGTCAAATGTATAGGGAAAACAAAATGTTCAAAACGACGTAAAGACCGTTTTCCACTAGGAGGAAATTTTCCGCGCGCAGCGGAAATTGTCCTTGTCTTGTGATTTCTCGGGTGGAACTAATTAGAAAAGAAGACAAAGAAAAATTCCGCTCCGCGCGGAAAACTCCGCCTAGTGGAAAACGGCCTTAACTCGTGCCCTGAATGTCCAAACATGAAATTTTCGCTTTAAACTAATATGAGCATGACGATTTCGATGCTGAGGTCCGTTTTTGCCAAAGATCTGTAGATAGTGAGGTGAAAATTGATGACGTCAGGAAGACAAGCACGATTTGTTCGGACCGGAATTATTGCCAATCGTTCGAACTTTGAACATAATCATTAAATCATACTAACTCTTGATATCATCAGGCAGTCCGCCGTTAGAGAACATTGACCCTGATTCGCAAGCTTCAATGTATATTACCATCTAAAGAAACGTTTATAATTTTAAAATGACCAGTAACTGATGACCCATAATTCGTAACAACGACCCATAATTTGCAACAATAAAACATAATTAGCCACATGGAGCCTCAATTATTAACCACAATGACCCATAATTAGCAGGAATCCAAAAAAGGAACTCAATTTCTACTGTACCTTTTTGTATTTCTTTTTTTCATGCATGAATTTTAAGGCATCCAAAAGTTGCTTTTTCTTCAACTAACGCAAAAAGTGTTGGTTGTCAGATGTAATTTCTTGGAATTAAACACAAATTAAGAACACAGAAATTGAGAAATGTTACGTTTAATGAAGATACTCACTGTTGGAGCAACATCAGGAAAAGCTATCAATCCAGGCGCTCCGTGGTCAGCAAAATATATAAACACATCGTCATCTGGGCCACTACATGACAGAGAACGAAATTACCACAGTGTATATGCACATGAAGCTCGTGCATCACACAATGGAACTCCAAAAATGTTGACGCTTCTAGGAGCAAGCACTAAACCCCGGATGAAACGAGAATGAGATCATGACAGTGCACGAGGCAGTCACGCGACCTTGGTTAGGTATTAGCTTTCCCAACACTATCATGTATTTTATTACTACAATACTACATACAATAATACGAAATCAATTGACATCATAGTCTTACTCTGATAACTGCAGGTTGACCAGCATCTGCTGCACGACAATACTATATTCGGGTGTCAGATATTCTCCTTACCTTTCAAGGACCTTTCCACTGCCAGTTCCTCTCAAAGCGTCTTTGTCTCCTTTCAGTACGTTCAAAAAGTTCTTTGGAGTAACTGCCTGGAAAGGTCAAGGTGAGCATTTATTACTGACACGTGAAAACACACAAGTTGTAACAAACCTGCAGCAGACTTGTAGAAATGCTGTTCCAACAACTTGTCAACAGCATGCGTTCGTACTGCTTGTTGACAACTTGCTACAAGGTTGTTGAGTCCAACAGAATTGTTACAAGTTTTTCCAGCAACTTGTTATCGTCCTGCGCAATCCAACAATTTATCAACAATAATATTTGTGGTGTTACTCTGAGTGTATATCCACACCGGGCGAGCTTGATAAATATGCCCGGCCACGGTGGGATTCGAACCTACGACCTTTGGAATAACTCAGAGTAACACCACAAATATTATATTCACCTGAGTACACTACACCAACACAGAAAAAAATTAATTTATCAACAAGTTGTGAGTGACAACCTTGTAGCAACTTGATAAAATAACAGAATTGTTACAACTTGTTGACAAGCTTGCTACAAGCCTGTTGCGAACACATCTTGTTGACAAGTTGTGAGATTTTTACGTGTGTAGATGGTTCAAAAATGAACCATTTCTGAATAAAGTCCCACATACCGCTCCAGTGTAATCCTTGAGAACCCCGTGGTAAACATCGGGTCCATTAGGCTAGAAAAAACAACACTTCATGTATTAAAGTGGAAAAAAGGGGTTTATTTCTCGTCGGGTACAGGCCCCATGCCCATGTAGCAGTTTTAGGAAAGGAGGAAAATTTCTATGCATCGTGGGACCACAGAATAGTATAATAAAATGTGGGGCATTGTGGGTTAATAAATTAAATACTTACCTTATTAATGATTTTACCAGGTGTTGGATTATCTTCATTGTGAGCAAGATCATCATACATCATTACGACGATATTCTCATCAGGGATGCCATTTCTGTGGAGTATTTGGTACGAATGACAGATGTCGGCCTAGAGGGAATATACAGAACCAGGTACGTAAATTTTGGGTATTACAGCAAAGAGGACAGACAGATCTCTTCAATTATACAGTAGTGACAGCAGAGCGCTGCAGACTGACAGGGATTCAACTACTTGAAATATACAATTAGCCATTCCGAAGTTGATGAGTGAGCTGGGGACGAGTGTTAAAAAGTGCCCAAATTAAGAAATCACAAAAATGCCCAAATCACTATAAAGACCACCCCGAAATTAGTAAGTATGCAAAGTTTGAAGACGTTTACATGAATACCCTTCGAATAATAAGCTTTCGAAAATTGTGAAATTACTGAATAAAAGATTGTTTTTGGGACGCGCGTCCCCAAAAACAAAAATTACAGTACATTTCATAGTAAATATCGCGATTTTCGAAAGCTTATTATTCGAAGGGTATTCATATAAACGTCTTCAAACTTTGCATACTTACTAATTTTGAGGTGGTCTTTTTAGTGATTTGGTTTATTTCTTAATTTGGGCACTTTTTAACACTCGTCCCTAGTCCACTCATCAACTTCGGAATGGTTAATT
>CACRXK020005710.1:2198-27209 GCA_902702795.2 Paramuricea clavata
GAGTTGTTAATGGGTGTCTATTAGCGATAATGCAAAGCTCACTTCCCTTGTGGTCGTTTGAGCACTCTGGCCCCATTACGCTCTGCGCATGTCTGGATACGTTGAGTCACCGTGTTGTACCACATGCCTTGGTGAGAGCAAGTTCATGGGGGTATAAATACGAGTGTCTCACGTATCTTATAGACGTGTACATCAAGCTGCACTGACGAGGCGTTGAACGCCGAAACATGCATGTCTGCAGATTGTACTATATATATATATATATATATATATATATATATGTTTGTTGTGTAATTGTACACTCTGTTATATGTTAAGATGAAAATGTTCTAGAGTGTGTATTATATAATTTCCATGCCCAGCGCAAGCAGAAAGATGTTGTCTGCCGCGGCTGGGTCTCGAACCCGCGACCTTCGAATTACTAGATCGACGCTCTATACCTACTGAGCTACACGGTCAGACGGATTTAAGACTGGAAATTATGAAATATATACTGAATGTCATAAACATACTCGTTTATATTAATTCAGCATCGAACAATACTAGTTCTGCAAGTGTTATGTTTGTTGTGTAATTGTACACTCTGTTATATGTTAAGATGAAAATGTTCTAGAGTGTGTATTATCCGTCTGACCGTGTAGCTCAGTAGGTAGAGCGTCGATCTAGTAATTCGAAGGTCGCGGGTTGGAGACCCAGCCGCGGCAGACAACATCTTTCTGCTTGCGTTGGGCATGGAAATTATATAATACACACTCTAGAACATTTTCATCTAAATATATATATATATATATATATATATATATATATATATATATATATATATATATATATATATATATATATATATATATATATATATATATATATATATATATATATATATATATATAGTACAATCTGCAGACAAACCAATTTCCCGACTGGGATTCGATAATTTGCCGAATGCCTGGCGATTGGGGTGGGGGGGATAGGGAAGTACATATAGGTAATACAAATCAGAACAATGTCATATTACCAATTCAATATCCATTCTGACACACTGCATGCATGTGTATTATTAAATATGACGAACTGGCATTGACCTTCCTAACAAGGCCAAAGGTTTTATACTGCACGGGAGATCACATTCACTAAACAATAGATTAATTGTCAATAATAGTAATAATGAAGTAATTTAATAATTTCTTCATATAATTTAATAATTTCACTATATAATTCATAGTATTATTGTAAATTTACTCATGCCTTTACTCGTCTGCCTGCATGTTGATATAAGGTTCGGTAATATATTTCTGTAATTATACATATATAAGTATATACAGTTATATATACGTTCTAGCTTCAAATGACAGAATCACAGTGCCAGTGGCATAACCATGGCATGTGCGATATCAACACTAACAAGTATAATAGGTCATAATTCTTTCCAGCTATATCAAATCAACATATATGCCAATATGGTTTTCCAGTTTTAAAAATATTTAGACCTCATAGCCTATAATGGCTATATCCCACGATGTATATAGCTTTGCCTTGGCTTTGCCTTTGGCATATTAAAACAAATTAATAGGCGGGAGTAAATGTGGAAAGCATGCATGAATGCATATGTTTAGTCAGATATAGTTTTGATGGAATAACATTTTATAAACATAGCATATAGCCTATAGGCATAGTTCTAGACGGGTCCAGTGACAGTGTAGCCGTATAGCCGTAGGTACACTGCCGCGATTTGTGCCTGAACTACATGCATGTACTAAAAAGGCGAAGGCTCCAGGACCTTGTAGTTGTGGGGCCCTTGAAATTCATTCCACAGAACGGATCATCATAAATTATAGCTCTCACTTTGGAGTTTCATGGATTAGATATAAACAAACTTCTTAATAACTGATTTCCTGTTATAAATTTTATGGTTAAGACTCGAGTTTACAATAACTGACGTTTGCAAACACACTATGTAAACATGCAGTATTTTCTCGATTTTACTGCCTGCCGTTTTCCTGATTTTACTTTTTGATCAACTGATGTAATTTACACTAATTACAGTTTCTTTATATTTATAGCTTCAATTCAGCAATTAATTTGGGTAAGACTTTTGGAAGTGTATGAAAAATTATTCGGACATTGTGTTAATAAAATGCATGCATGCCGGTTCATGAAAGGAAATTTTGCCGTACTTTTCTCATTCTCCCCATATGAAAGCCGGCCCTATAAAAGTATAAGTAATGAAATAAGGCGATAATTACAGTTTTTCCAAATCATATCTTCCAATCCATGCAAGTTAAGCTAGTGAGTAGTGTATATAATGTATATTTTAATTGTGTCTAGACTTTGCCTTTGCCTTTCATTTTTTAAACTTTTAGCCTTGCCTTTTTGATCTTTCACATAGAAAAATTCTTTCGAGTTCAGTTCTTCGAAACTAGGGTATATACTAATATAGGATGGACACAGCGAAATTTATTTATCCGATTACAGTTTACATGCTTGGCTATAATGAATGACAGCTCCACCTACACACTTAGCAATGTGGTGCTTACAGCAGGCGTCTAAGATGATCCGTGTTCAATCAAACACACATCCCAACACCATGTATATGTTTTGGCTAAAAGTTGAAAGCAATCTTTTTAACTCTTGCTGGGCATAAACCTCAGAACTTATTCAATTCATCATATTATATACTCCCCGGAACTTTGTGATCAATAACCACGCACGCATATCAAGTTATCAATTCTTCGCGCATGAAAACGTCAACACATTTCAACAAAGTTCATATGGAACAACTATGTATGGAAATAGTGGCTTGTGGCTGATTTATATAGTTTTTTACGTCTTTCGTTTTAAAAACATGCTAATTAATTAGCATGCGCCGAAAATATATATTATATAGTGTTATAGATTTAGATTTTAGTTTAATTTTTTGTGCTATATGTACAACTTTGTCTTTGCCCTAGCTATTCAAAAACCCAAATTGCCGTTTCGAAAGTTTGCGTGACACTTCACTACGAAATTGTCCTTTTTGAAACTCAGTTGACTGTTCAAGTACCTAATGACACACTTTAGTGTGAGTAGTTTCTATATATTCAAAATTTTATGGAATAATATCAGATATTTTTAACCCCCTCTGATCACGTCAAGCCCTCGAGCGGACTCATAATTTGTATTCTATAATTAGTAAATGGTTCGGTGACCTCCATAGGATTTTCTGCTTATTCGCAAGTTGAAATTTCCTTTCACCTGGTGAAACGCTTTCAAAATCTAATTATTTCATTAAACTGGCAACATAACTAACATTGCCATTCAATGGGATCAACAGCGTGTCTTGACGAACAATATTCTCTCCCGATCTTATCAGTCGACAGATTAACACCGCGGCACGGAGGTGAATTTGGCAGTAATATTTTCAAAGTGAAGATTATGTGACGATGAATACGTCCGTAATTAGTCTTATAACTGTCGCCGGATATTTTGTATAAGTAGAACATGATTTATTATTTAAACTCTTTGTCGTCCGAGGACCGACTTTCTCACTGACCAGTAAAATCATCTTGAGTTTATAAAAATATTATGCCCATGTCCTATGGCTATATGACTTATTGCATCAATCGCAGTCCACAATCCACATAATTTGATATATATACTGTATATAATATATGCATGCACTATTATTACGAGTTTTGGTTGGGGAAGAGTTTAGGAGGTGATCCGGCTCTGGTGATCATTTATCTGGGGACCAAGACTCAAGAGAGTGAATAAAATATAATTTATAGCTTACATGTATTGGATAAATACTAAAATACTATACGTGATTATATAAAAGGGCAAGCTACGCATAAAGCAACAGACAACAGTGTTCGCCGCTTCACTGTTTCAAGAACCATCTTTAGTTTGTGTAAAATTATTAAATTGTAAACATGATATTGATAAAGATCGCGGTTATTGTGCGCAGTTGTGTCAATCATGTTACCAACAGACCATTTAATTGTGCCCATGTAACATCTGCAAGTTGTGATAAAATTTCTGTTGGCGAGAACGAGACGATAATATTTCGAGTGCATGTGTAAATTTACGTACGTAAAGTCTAAGGTCATCGGATGAACAAGTCTCTTAGATAAACAAATGTCATTGCAAGGCACTGCAGCTTTCAATCATGCCTTTCTGTTGAGTAAACATGGCTGCTGTAAATTCCTGCAATTGTTAGCGCCGAACGCGAATTTCGGCGTTCTGAGTTAGTTTGAGTCTTTCCCAAGCGCAACACGCTGGGTACACATACCGAAGGAAACGGAATTGTTGTATACGCAGTGCGACACAGCAGTGTATTGCAAGAACACAGGCATGTGCAAAAGATGAACATACATCTTTGTCTACCTCATGCTGTTTGCTAATCTTTAAGTATGCTGTAAACCCTACGCACCTTCCTTTGTCTATACCACACTTTGGGCAAAGAATCAAGTCGACTTCACAAGAAGTTGAGAACTTAGCACTTTAATAAAGGTTAGTCATCCTAACAATTGCTATTTAGTTACATTACTGAAACTTGTATAACAACGCGCACTTTGAACGTTAAATATACGCGCACTATACTTGTATAAACAAGAGGAGGCTTTTGGCGATGAAAACACTATGCGGGGTCCAATCAAAGCGGATTTACACGCCAGCATGACCGAGACTAAATGAGAGTGAAGCGATGTGATTTTTAAAACTACATCTATATGCTGCCCACTAAATGTTTTGAATCGTCGTCCTTGCTCTTTGTAAATTAAACAAACGTGAGTAACTTAAGTGGTTGGTGTTCAAATGGGTGCTAAACGGTAGTTTAACGAATTGTCGTTCATGCAAACGACTACGTTAAGGGAATAAACGTTCTGTCAGCCACACAACGGCCGGATTAGTTTGTTGTCATAAATAGTTTGCGTTTTCATAGTTATTTTTCGAGACAAGGCGGGACGGTTTTCGTGGTGTACAGAGGTCAAAACATTGATTTCGTGTCCAAAGTTGATGGTACCCCCCATTGGCAAGTTTGTTTTGACATATTAGGAGTACAAAGAACCACGGTCAGTAGTCCTTTGACGGCAATGTGAAACTGACCGAGTTGTTTGCAAAGTAAAGCCAACAATTTATGGTGACGAGCGATTTGCAAAGTTACTACAAGCAAGCGAAGCTGTTATTTACTATTGCTTGACTGAGCAGGTAATCGACCTGGCGAATAAGCCATGAATGCTGAAAGCTGAGGCGCGCGCGGGAAAATCGTAAGCAGGTCTTAGTTTGTGGTGTGTTTTGATCCTTTTGACATGACAGTGTAAAATGCGATATAGACAGCGAGATTGTCTTTCCTCGCTTGTCATGTATTTCGTTTTTCCCTGTGCCTCTTTTGTGATCATTATAGCCATAGGCGCAATTCACATCGAATTTAAATTGGCGTGATTAGAAATATAATATTCAAGCACCGGAACACGGTCGATTTCCCAAGCAAAACATCATCACTCACCTCAACAAACTACTAACACCAGTAACACGGTTATTTTTCTTTAGGCCCAAGACTTGCACGCAATGATGTCGATGAGTTGGTATGGGGTGGCTGCCGTTATTTGGTTGTTATTACCGGTGTTTGCGGATAAACAAATACCAAAGATCACACGGCATCACGCCCTGATCGTATCGTATGGTAGGACCTTATGGCTTGACCCACAACAACACTTGAAAATCGAAGTTCCTGTCAGCTCTGTCAAATATCGTTGCGAGGTCAGTGTAGTTCGTGACGACCCTCTTGCGGAGAGAACCGGTTATTTAACACCGGATAAATTTCCCTGTGAATTTACCAAAGGTGAAGTTCGCTACGTTCATCTTGGATCGAAGGCTCCTAGCAAAGATTTCGTAAAGCTTAGCGTTCGTGTTGATTCCGCCACAGAGACCATTCTTCGCCGCGTTGTCCTCGATATTACTGTTACCTTTTTACCCATGGAAATTGTAAAGAAAAACAACGATTTAATCGTAAGCGGTCCTGACAAAATCTCGACAGGAATAAATGACCAAATATTGCAGTTTATGTACGATACGGAAAGAATGGAAGCATGTAGAGTCATAATTCTTGACAGGCTTGACTCCGAAAAAGGACTTCCACGCTACGGTCGATTGCTCAACATCACCAAAAGCGCGGATTCATTCGCTCGTCCATTATTTTGCTCAGATTTCCTGACTGCAGACATACGCTATGAACACACTAAAGGGGCACAGTCCCCTAATAGGGACTATATTCCCATGACAGTCGAAATTCATCGTCAGACAGGAGAGATTGTGAAAGAGTATTTTCAAGTCGCGGTGCGGATACTCGGTGCGAGAAAGAATCAAAGACCTATGGCATCTTTCAAGGCTTCAGAGTTTATGTCTGTGGGCCAATACGTTACAAAGCTTATCACCACTGATGTATTAGATGCTGAGGATGTTGAAACCAACGCAGACTATCTGATCTTCAATATAACTGAACCACTAGGACCAGGTGAAGGATGTATCGTCAGTACTGATGACCCACATACACCGATAACCTCATTTTATCGAAAAGATATCACAGATCTTAAAATTGCTTATAAACCTCCTTCACAAATAGCTAACTTGAAAGGACCACTACTGGAAGTTGTTTTTGAAGCAATTGACACTGAAGCTTTTCATTCTGAACCAATTAGACTTCTCATACAAGTATCGCCAAGAAATACCCTGTCACCAATGGTAACAAAAAATAAGGAACTTGTGCTCTTTGAAGGACAATCACGAATTATATCATCAAAAGATAACCTTCAAGTTTCAGACAAGGACAACATTGATGATGTAAAGATTTATATTGTTGGTGGCTTGCGGCATGGTGAATTGTATGTGAATCGAAAAGTTGCAAGGTGGTTTACACCTAGAGACCTTGATAATGGAACAATTATTTATCAACATGATAATTCAGATACTTACAGTGACAATATCATACTGAATGCCACTGATGGTAAGCAGTATGTGGAGTTTGTATTTGTAATTAATATTATCCCTGTGGATGATGAAATACCTATTGTAGTTTGCAATACAGGACTGGAACTTGATAAAGGTGGGAGTTCTATCATCGATGAATATTCCCTAAGAGCTAGTGACATTGATTCAGATACCAATAAATTGTTGTTTCTTGTGGGGTCACAGTTACAACATGAAAGCTACTTGGAGGATGAGATAGGCAAACCAGGCCTGCAAGCCGGTTTTCTAATGCTTCGACAAAAAGAACGACCTGTTGATGACCAGATGTGGAGTAAATCAGGTTCATACTGGATAAAATCAGATATAGACAGTTTTACCCAGGAAGATATTCTGCTTCGCAAACTATATTATGTGCATACTGGAGTTGAAATATTTGAGGACAGGTTTTATTTTCAATTGGTAGACAGTCTTGATAATCCAAATCAATCTGGTGTTAAGTTATTTAATATATTGATCAAGCAAGTTGATGTTAACTCTCCACAGGTTGACTCAGATTGTAGTATGAATGCAGAAGTGAAGGATTCAAGATTACTAAAACTAACAAGGGAAATGCTATGGTTTACAGATGCAGACTCTGATGACATGAAACTACTGTATACAATAAAGCAAACACCCTACTTTGTTTCAGGTTCAAATCAAACAAAGCAAGCAGGCTCTATTGTTTCAACTGACAAACCAGACATAATTTTGTCAACTTTTACTCAGCAACAATTGCGACACCACAAAGTCTCATACAAACCACCTTCTAGACTTTATCGATACACAGACATGGATGTACAATTCAAATTTAGTGTATCTGATCCAGCTGGCCATAGTGTGGACAACCAGATTTTTAGCATCAGACTGCATGCTGAGAAAAGGCAAGTCAATCCTGCAAAGATCATTAAGCTGCTTGTTAATGAAGATGGGAAGTTGCATTTCCCATCAAGGCATCGGTTAAGATGGCAACAGTTTGTCATTGTTGCATTGCCCACCTATGGAATACTATACAAAAATGGACAAAGATTAGATGTTGATGGCATTTTCACTGTTGATGATATCACCAATCAGAGGCTGTTATATGTACAAAGGAATGCTGATGGAAAACTTGATGAAATACAAATAAGACAAACTAGTGGTAGAGAGATGGCCACTTTTCAGATTCAAGCAGGTATGTTTGTAAAACAACGTTATAGAAAATATGTCTTCTCACACACTGCTAGGAAGTTAGGAACTGATGTAACAAAAATGTGTTCATCTAACCTACACTGCCTGATGACATCCTAATTTCCTATTGAGCCTCCAGCAGTGTGTCAGAAAACATTTATGTTTCTTTCGTGCCTCAGCCAGTGGAAAATAACACATGGCTATAGAGCCTTTTTTCAATGATGAAGTCTTAACTTCACAGTCTGACCTAGTAACCAAAGATAAGTCATAAGATTATCATAGTTATGAAGCCATTAGGTCTCAGTCATGAAAACAAACCTATATAGCCATAACATGTGCAGTAGTTTCTGGAAGGGTCTTTCATTGTACAGTATGTCTCATTTGGTGGTGAAATATTAACCTGCCATATTGAAAGGCAATGCCTCATATGGTTTATTACCTCTAGAGATAAATAAAATTGTCTCGCATTAAGTAAAATAGAATACTAAGTGTCGTCTTATATATAAATAAACAAAAAATAAAATGTTTGGGTCCAACTATCCAAATAACTCTCATTATTTCAAAAAGGTTTTTCCCTATTTTTATTTGTTTTGTGTTCAAATTAAAAAGAGCTATTTGATACTTCTTCCTTTGATACTGGCTCCACTGAATTGATACAGGTTTTATTCACAAGCAAAAACAATATACTGTAATGGCGTGCTGGAGAATGCACAGTTGCTGTGCAATACCAGCAGCCCCCAGAATAGGCATTAAACCAAGGCAGTGGTTACCAAAAGAAAATCTGTAGTAAGAAAATCTGTGCCGCACTGCCACTGTGCTATGCTTCACAAATCAGTTGTACTTTTGTCGACTTAAACAAAGACAAGTTCACAAGTTACACTAAGCTGGTCAGCACTCACATACAGTGTAGTATACCCACAATATAGTTTAGGCATTTATAATAAATTACCAAAAATAGTGTTGTGGTTATGAAACAACAGGCTGGTTAAACAGCCAAGACGATTGTTAAGTAGTTGAACGCGTTAAGTCGAACTGTTCTTTACTGTACTGTATGTGGCCAATAGAAATTCTTTTTATGTTAATATGAATACATAAAAATTAAAATGTGTTCTTTAGGGTAATGTTTACTTTGGTTGGTTAAAATACACTGAGTGCATACTGTAGGACAAAAATGAATGACATAACTGGCCGTTCCTTACAAATACTAAAGGTTTCTTTCTTCGAAAACTTGTGGTGAAGTGAGAAATTTTCGTTATTTAAGAAAAGCTTATTATGAGACATGAGTGCAGATTAATTGTTTGGATCTCATTTTTATTGGGAATATTACAATAGTCTATTGCCTACTTGTATATAGAAACGACCAGAACATATTTTCTATTTTTGTGTTAATTATAACGGTTAGTGGCAGAAATGCAAGTATGCATACCATCTTAATTTAAACAGTTAAAGACAATCCTAATTACATTTCTGTAATTACTGATTCCTGTAATTGTTATTTGTAAATGTGGTCATAGCGTGTGTAATGTCATTACAATTTTTTTCGACCATTAGAAAAAACACAAAGACTATTTTTCGTATTGTTAGAGAGCACCCAACCACACTTTTGAGTCACGAAATGTGATTTAGAAAACATCTAGTATACACTCAGCGTCTTGTGGTATTTAAGTGATAATCACTGCAACAGAACTATGTTTGTTTTATAAATAGCATAAATAGCTACGATTGTCCTTATGTTTTGAATGCCTGTGTCGTAGGATTGTTCTAGAACGTCTTCCTCGCTGTTAGCGAGTTATTCAAAACTGTTTCTCCAACTGTGTCTAAACGAGCAATTGATTTTCTTGCGAAGAATGAAACTGACACTATTCAAATTTTCTGCAAGCCAACTACAGCCAGGTATAGACGAAGCATCTAATCTTGTATTTGTTCCGCTTGCCGAAACTTTATTTGGTAGTACGTGCACTATGTCCACAGCAAATATGACAGCTTTTTCTAACATTTAGACTTGTACACAGTGCATATCCGTTTTTACTCTAAACAATACAGTACTTGTACACATGCATAGACCCCTAGCTTAGCACCTCTACTGCAACGCAACATGTGCATGTAAGAGTAAATTAACATATATGTATGACATTTAAGAGTTTTGTACATGACCAACCCCATCAACGTTGATCAAAATCTCATGAAAAAAGCTGAAAAGAATGGATTTCATAGATGACAAAGTTCTACGCGAAATACGTAGAAAGTTTGTGCTGCGAAAAGCTTCTTGAATAATTTTCACAGGCACGATTGCATATGGTCAAATTCCTGCTGTCGTGCTGCTCTCAAATCTCAATTTATGATTCATCGTCTATCTATGCTTTGTGTTTGGTTGATAATATTCATTATAACAATAAATAACATTAAGGTAGAAGAAATCGCCAAGATCGTTCTAGTTCTGCAAATACTACGCCAAAAGCGCATGGAAAGAGACTGGGGACGAGCCCGCCCAACGAGGTTGAAGTACCTGCATATCGATCATTAAACAATCAAATTTTCGCGGTGCATTTTGTTAACACGCAGTGTCCATTAGTTCAAAGCCAAGCTTTTAAATTTTTGTTAATCACAATGCTTACAGTATTTCCTAGTAGGAATGTACCTCTATAGTCGAAAGTCTATAAATAGTATAGCGAAATAAAACTGTAGAACAGGTTACTACAGTTTTGTTTTATAATTCCTAAAATAATTTCAAGTCTTATTTATAGTGTGTAAATAAACAGTTACATTCCGTGCATAGCTCATATTCTATATAGACGTGGGCTTTTAATAAATATCGGTAAATACTGAAGAGATTTTGTGATTAAATTTTAGCCTTTTGTACATGGTTGTCGGCTTTTGCTTTATTCTACAAATGTTAATTTGACATTGGATGTATTTCTGTTTGAAAAACCTTGATTATCTTTCATTAGGAGGTCTTACTAGTGCTAACTAATAATCAAGCAGACACGAGTTTGTCAAGCAGTATTTTCCAATTGACACTGATGCTTATTGTGTAGGTTAAACAAAGGGTAAGCCAAACCGGATTTAATTATACAAACTCATAATATCAGCAAATTGGTTCTATTTACCGAACGATTTATCGACTGACGTGGTTTGCTCGGTCGAAGAAAGAGGATTTATATTCTAACGAAACCGTTGATCTACTCTCTACTCCAGAGAGCCAACAGTAGCTAATATCGTTAATAAAACGTTCCAAGTCCTTTTTAAAACGCAATCTTCTAAACGCAAAATAGAGAACCAAGATTCGAGTTATTTCGTCTGAAAGTACATTATGGTATACTTTTGCATCGGCTGAAACAAATTAAGCGTCTGTTGTAAGTCGCAGCTTTGCAAAAGTTGCAAACTTTAAAGTTACCCAAACTTTATCCACAAATTAAGAAACATAAGTAGAGTGTTGAAAATTTGAAAGCTACTAATTATCCCTAGATGTAGAGCCTGCGTTCAAGTCTTCGGCGCCCCCGATCTCCAGTAGAAATCCCGGTCTGTGACACCGACAACGTAAAGGTACGCAAAGCGTACACAAATCTGCGCTTAAAATGCTTTTTTTTTCTCCTTGTTGCATTTGTCGACTTTCAATTTTGGTTGTTGTCGCTGTTGTTCTTGTTGAGGTTTCGGTTGTTGGTGGTGCTGCTCAATTGGTGTCTTGTTCAAATACTTGTGACTGCCTCGGGGTGTATTAAATAGACAGAGTGTTGATTGGGATTAGACAGGTCCCTTCTTTTAACAACTGGTTAGTAACATAGGAATTCTGCTCATAAAAATGCATTTTCTAAAACGTCTTGGGATAATGAATCTTCACAAAGGATATATTGCAGCTGCAGGGATTATTCTATATGCTGGAAGACTCTGTCGTTGGTGATAAGGATGGCGTATACGTGTTGTTTCATTTTTTCCAACCCGCCCTTTTCCTGTATTGAACCTGGAAGTAGAATTCTCCAACGGCAACAGCCGTAAAATACACTTGAAACCCTTTCAATACAGTCTTACACATGTTTTTTGTTTGAGGTTTTTTAATTTGCTGGAGTTGTAAAATTTCGTTAGAATAATTCCTGATATATTGGCTAGTATCAAGACTACACTACTCAGTAGTAGTTACAAGCAGGTCAATTGTTATATAATAAAGTCGCAATAATCTAGTTCAGACTACAGTAAATGAATAATTATTTGGAAATTCACAGCTTTACCATTTCGAAATTAGTTCATTTATGAATTTATCATAAGATTCTAGTTTTGGGAATAAATTCCTTATTATTATGCTGTATATAACAAAAGTTGTTTACTCAATAATGCCATTAGTCATTACATTAATGTTATAGTTTCAATATTTGAATTTCTTACACAATGATTATAATAAATACTATATTATTATAAACCGTGAGTCTCGGTTGAGAGCCTTGAGAGGTCAAAACATCATTTTCGTAAGATAATAAACTATCATGACAAGAACGACTTGATCTTTGTAGAAGAGCATGGAAACTTTCGCGTTTCAACGTTTACTTCTTCAAATTTTGGTGCAACTTCGTCGATACTGTACTTTGCATTTCGAAAAATTCCACTCCTTCGAAACGCCATTTTGTTTTACAACCTGTTCGCAGGTTAGAAGCATATATATATTATTTAGTGATACTAGTTTTAATGATAATGTCCAAGTTCTTGTGGAAACCCGCGCTGAAAGTTTTATTTAAAATCACAAACGTTTTCGAGAAGCTAACTGCAATCCTTGGTCAGAAGGTCTTATGCATGCTTAAGTAAAGTAGAAAATTTCAATTTTTCCAAATACATTTTGCAATATTTACCGACCCGATTTAATAAGAGTCGTACTCAAGACGTAAATTCATCAAATGATGCCATCAAAAACTTAAAATTTCCTGTTCTGTGGCGAATTTTATTCATCAGCCGACAATCTTTGTCGGCTTGATATATGAAAATTTTCGAGCAGTTGGGTTTGAGCAAATTAGCGGACAATTAATTTTGACAATATGAAACATAACTCAAAAAAATTCTTCGGTGCCCGGTCCCCTGTCGCAATTTGGAAGCTTCAAGTGAAGCGGGCAAGTTTGGACCACGCAGGGCTAACTGCAATTTTTTTTAGCTACCTGCAAAAAAAACTAAATATACAGGCATGCCATGATCCATATAATAGCCAAATATGAGTATTTTGTTTCAGTCATATTTGTTGTCAAATTGCTTCAATAAACATTCCTTTAAGTTAAGCCCTGGTTAAACGAGAATGAGAGTTAATGAGAGTTAACAGGCGAGAGTTTGCATGAACCATGAGAGAACAAGAGTTGCATAAGTTGTCGAGAGTTGACTGGATATCACTCTTGCCATCTCTAATCAGATAGCAGCAGATAAAATGATCTGAAGCAGATAAAAGTTACGAGAGTGCATGAGAGTTGATGAGAATGGCGGTCAAACGGGAAACTCTCATCATCTGTCATGCATCAAATTTCATTTGACCAGGCTTTAATTTGTATAAAAAATGTGTCAATTATACATACCACACGTACGGACTAGTGACTCCCACTTTACAAATTGGCACAGTTCTTGGTATGTATGACATTTAAAATTATCGTTTTTTTACTTCCTGCTCTAATGACTATTTACCCCCCCCCGAAGGAAAGTGCCTCTGAATAATATCCTCTTAAAGCTTTTCTTTTGAAGACTTAATATAGTATAATAAGTTTGCAATTAATCGAAATGGGCGGGGAAACCTAATTTGTTTGGTGAGATCGCTGATTCACTGGTTGAGATACTCTAGTGTTACTTTGCTATATTTAGCAGCATCAAGGAAGATACATTGTTTGACTCATAGAAATTTCAGATGCTATCTGCTCTGTTATCAGTGATTGCCATTACCTCAGAACAAAAGACATTGTTAATTTCGAACATGATGGAAAACGATGTTTAGAAATTATAATTGAGAATTTGAATATCTTGTTGGTGTAATTATAGTTAATGGTTAACACAATTTAGAATAATATAATTGATATATATGCTTTTATATCGTTTATGTTATTTGAATATGATAGCTTCGATATTTGTAATTTGTTATTTATCCGAATAGAGCATGAAAAAGTTGATAAATCATTGTTCATGCAGTGATAGTTTGTGTTTTAGTTTGTTTTCATTGTTCCCTTGATTTAAATACAATAGCTCCAATGTGCATAGGCCATGGCGAGTTTGGATTGTTCAGATTGCAGTTATTTGGAGAAAATTATGCATGTCAATATAATAGCCTGTTAATACTGAAAAAATAAACCCATTAAACACATAAAGCCTATAACTGCGCAGGAAACACGTTTGATTCAACGAAAGAATATTTCTAAGGTTATTTGGGGGGAAATCGTCTTTCCAATATGCGAAGTTTTAAAATTATTATGAAATTATATGAACATAAAGAATTATTCTATGGTATTAATAATCAACTACATTATAACATTTTTGGTTATTAGCTTACATGTAGTTAATATGACACATATTTATAACACCTTGTCTAATTCATATGTTGAAATTCATTTGAATCCACGTCCAGGGTGTGGATAAAAGACGGATTCGGACGCAGCTGGCGGGCGTGGAAGCGGATTGGTGATGGCGGAAGCGGACTGGTGATTTCATGTATTTTGTTAAAATATAGTATTTGTTCAGGGGCTCAAGCTTAATGAACGCATTTCTTTTTATAGTGTAAAACGTTTTCTATATAATAAGAGACAGTTCATTTTTCACATGTGAGGACTGGTTCAGTGAAACACAGTAACAGTAATGTTATGTCTTAGGGTTTACTAGTTTTATAGCTCAAATTCGCTTGCAAAATATGTGTTTACTTTCCCGCTCTGGCTCTCTCAACGAATGCCTCCCACGAGGCTTACCGGAAGTGACGTAACACTACAAGTAACAGTAACAATACAAGTAACAGTAACAGTAACAGTAACAATAACAATAACAATAACAATAATAATAATATAACGATTTATTGACAATACATCCACAGAGTGGCTTTTCGCTTACCAACATATACAAATACAATTAAATTATATACAAACTATATACGAATACTACTACTAAATTTAAAATATGTTATAGTCGTTATAGGCGTATCGCATTTTTAATCTGGCCAGCTCCCGCTGGCTGAGGCGCGAAAGAAGCGTTTTCTAACACACTGCTGGAACTCCGATAGAAATTATGTGTTATCGGGTGGTGCAGGTTAAATGGGCATATTTTTGTTGTTTCTAACCGTAGCTTGACATAAGTCCCACAGGCCCACCCTTCCTTATTAAGAAAAGTTAGAACGGACAGGTTAGGTTATGTTGTGCTATAAATAAATGTCAAGCTTGCGGCTGGTGCTGCAGCAGCTTCCAGCGGCGTGCGAGAAGGTAATATTGTTTTCCTCCTTTTAGCCTCAAAGCCAAGAGACAGAAATGCAAATACTCGCGCAAAGAATCAGCCTCCGACTTTAGTCAAAGTGTCTTCCATCAATGTGGAAGAAGCTGGGTCGGCTATTATTACCAGTCAGGAATTACAAGCTACAGACCCTGATACTGATGACTTGAAATTATTTTTCATGGTAAACGCTTTCCCGAGGCGAGGTGAACTTTTGGTGAATGGCAGTGTGGTGAACAATTTTACTCAGTCAGATGTTATCAACAATCTGGTTGTTTATAGACATGACGTGGAGGAGATTGGCGTGAAAGAGGCACACGATTTCTTTAATCTGACGTTGTCTGATGATCCACAAGGACACATAATGGGCGAATCTCGCAGAATAGGTAATATTATGATTTTTTTCTGTGTTGGTGTTGTGTCCTCAGATGAATATGATGTTTGTGATGTTACTCTGAGTCAGGCCTCGAATTTCCCTGAAATCAATCGACGGCAATGGCGTTAAAAATTGCCGTAGAACGTAACAGCTGTCTACGGCAATTTTGGCATTTTCCACGGCATTTTTCAAATTACTGTAATAAAACTTTAATTTTATTGTTACTTTGGATTTTTGACAAGCTAGAAACATGTCCACGTATTTCTTTACTGTTTTTAGTTCGAAGAAAACTGAGGCTAAAATAGTGATTTACGCATGATTTGATCAACATCTGAATTCAAGTATCAAAATAGTAATGCACAGTGAATAGTATAAAAATTGCACTATACATACGGAAAAAAATTGCCGTCGTTGCAGCAATGATCCACGGCATTTTGTTCTCCCTCTACGGCAATTGCCGCGATTGCTGCGATAAAATTCGAGCCCTGCTCTGAGTGTATATTCACACCGGGCGAGCTTGAAAAATATGCCCGGCCACGGTGGGAATCGAACCTACGACCTTTGGACATTGTCATTCTTTTTTCTCCCCAAATTAATTTCAATGATGGTAATCACTGCCGCTTTATAGAATACTTCGGGACTCTCAGTTTGACGAAATATAAATATAATACCATGTATTCCCTTTGGAAATTAAATGTTAAAAATACCAAAGTTCGTGGTAGTTTTGGCAAACACATTTCAAAGGCTATAATTTGACTTGGATGGATTGTTTTCAATCTTAAAGCCTTACACTTTGCTTTGAACAGCAGAAACACTAAACAATTGTTTATTAGCCTGGTAAATAGTGGTAATGCATAAAATGTACAGTAATGGAATATTATGGCGGCTAATTTTCGAATCTTTTTTTTTCTTCCATTTGCAAATATCCTGATTTATAGTATATATTCAGATCATCCGTCGCGACACATAATAATTTTGCCTGGCGGACTATCCGTGTAAACAAGACGTACAATCTAGTCCAGTATTAGATAGGACAGTCCGATCTTTATTGGCAATGGTTCGGAGAGCAAATTGTGCCTAGTAAAGTATTTCCGTCAAGACTATAACTTCTGAGTTTGTCTGAGTAAACGTTTTGACGGCTGATCGTTTGCTGTTTGTTATATATAAATTATCAGGCGAACTATCATCTCTTTGCCCATGCAGGTTTGTTCTCTTGCCAGTTGACTCGATATCTCAATGGGAAGAGCATCAGCCCGGTTCGTTTAATATTAAGGTTCGAATCCAGCTTCAGTAAACTGTTCGTTTTATAACTGATTTTATGAACAGTTTTAACCAACTTAGATCAGAATCAAAATAACATTAACTAATTAAAAATCCTGGATATTGTAAGTGATCATAATTTTTTTATTTTATACTTTTAGGTTTTACATTTCACGTCCGAATTTCCCCTGTGGACGACAAAGAACCAGTGATTAAAATTAACGACCGTCTTGAAGTATGGGAAGGAGAAAAGGCGACTGTAGCGACGAGTAATTTGATGGTTACCGATGCTGATACAATTCCTGATGATATCACATGTCGTATTGATGCCTCACCTTTGCAGGGATTCTTAGAAAACATTGCACCATCAAAAGGAATGGAGCAATCTCAAGTAGGCATTCCTATAATGTCGTTTACTGTACGCGACCTGCTGTCACAGAGAATTAACTACGTTCAAAACAACCACATTCGTAACGAACCAAAAATAGATCTTTTCGCTTTGTCTTGTTCTGATGGTTTAAAGAACTCTCAGCGCCATATGATGATCATTGATATTCACGGCAGAAACGATGAAATCCCCAAACTATTTCTCACTAATTTTCAAGTTGAAGAAGGGAAATCTATGACCATTGACTCAGTTTTGTTGGATGTCAACGATCGCGATATACCTAAAGATAATTTGACTATAAAATTACTGAAGCCACCAAAACATGGCGTTGTTGTGGATCGTTCCAAGTCCCCGTCTCAGTTGATCACCAGTTTTCCATTTACTAAAATTAAACAGTATGTTATCACATACAATCATGATGGTACGGAGACCACTGAAGATGTCTTACAGTTTGCTGTCACGGATGGAGTACACGAGGTGAGAAAAGATGTCATTGTAAACATTCTTCCGATGGACGACGAAACTCCACGACTCGTTACGAACACTGGCCTGGGTCTTACGACCATTGGCGAAACACGTATGATCTCTTCGCGTGCACTGCGCGCTGAAGATGTTGATTCTCCAAATGAGAATTTGACATATATAATTCGGAGTGTCCCGTCACTAGCACAACTGACGCGTTATGAACGTACCGGACAGGCTTATAACTTGAGCCGAGGTTCGACGTTTACTCAAAGTGATATTGATCACGGTATGGTCTTCTATACCGACCTCTCAGTCGTTGCAGTCACGCGAATGGAAATTCGCTTTGATGTTACAGACGGCAGGAATTCCTTGGTGAACCAGGTGTTCTATATTTATATGAAACCTGAAGATAAAGTTTATCCGATTGTTGTGAGTAAAGGTACAGTATTGTGCAATTTTGTTCGTATGTCATCATGTTATTTTCGTTTATTCAAATGCCCAGAAAAATCGTTTTTGTGTGAGCATCAGTAAGTGTGTCTGTGTTTGTGTTACTCTTTGAGAAGCGCGAAGTATTACCTCTAAAGAAATATTTTCCTGTGTTCATAATAGCAATATAAACATTTATTTTTCTCAAGGTGTTCATTTGAAGAAAGGTGCATCGGTTACACTCAGTACTGACATTATTACAAGTACAGATCCTGATAGCCCGGATACGAAACTCGAATATTACATCACCAAACCACCGTCGAAGGGTATCATTACGATGGCTGAAGAACCAAGTATCCCTATAAGCCAATTCAGCCAACTTCATTTGGCTGGTCATAAAGTCAAATACGTTCACACTAGCCAGGATGGCAGCAACTTGGACAGTTTTCAGTTTGAAGTGAGTGATGGCCGACATCAGGTGATGAGGAAATTCCATATTTCACTTCTTGATGGTGATAATACACGTACTGTGGTAAAATATAGCAGGTTGACTGTTCCCGAAGGGAACACGAAGGATATAACATTGTTTGAACTGAAGGCGGAAGACCCTGATAATACGCCTGATACACTCGTTTTCTCAATTACCCAGATCCCAGTGAATGGATTTATCATGAAACTTGGTAAACCGACCATGATGTTTACTCAGCGCGATATTGATAACAATTTTATTAGTTATCAACATGATGGTACAGACACTACACATGATTCATTTTCATTCACTGTATCGGATGGCACTCATCTAGATTACTACGTTTACCCGGATTCAAAGACATTAACAAGACGACCTCAGACGATTGAAATTGATATACAAGCAATAGATAATAAAACACCTCAGATCATTGTGAATCGTGGTGGAACAACCCTGGAGCCAGTTCCTGGAGGGGGGTTGGGCCTGTGTCTATCTAGTGATCTCTTGAAGGCGTTTGATCCAGATAGCAATAATACACAGGTGACATACTTAATTTCCAGTCCCTTTAACTTTGGCACATTGATCAATATTGCTAGAAGTAACGAAAGCCTCACAGAGTTCAGACAGAGTGATATTGATGAGAATCTCATATACTTCATGTTAAATAATAAGAATGACATGAATGCAACTTCAGATCGATTTTACTTTGACTTAACGGACCCTGGTATGAACGAATTACCGAACCAGAGGTTCTCGCTGCATTGGGCGCGTATATCGCTGGATCGAATTGTCTACAAAGTGTCCGAAGTACACCGTTCAGTTGTCATAACCTTGACCAGAAATGGATTTTTGGGCGAGTCTTCGTTCATCGGAATTAGGACTATTGATGGGTCAGCGAGAATAAATGAAGATTTTGTTCCAAATTCTGCTGAGCAAGTACAGTTTAATCCAGGAGAAAGATATAAAACGTGGGTGATTCTCCTTGTTGATGACAAGCTGTACGAAGGAACAGAGCAGTTCACTGTCCAAATTCATTCCCCTGTTATGGCCATTATAAGTGGACGTCGAGAAGCAAAGATAACTATAACAGATTCAGAAGACAGTAAGTGAAACTTTAAAGGGAATATGATACAGAGTTTAAGGTTAATGTAATTAAACTTTCAGTAGGAATAAGTAAACTTTTAATTAGCCTGATAAAACAGACGACCTTTCACTCACTCAGGGAGCGAAAGAGTCTCTTTCGCTTAGGGGCGTGAGTTTTCGGTCGTCTGTTTTATCAGGCTAACTTTGAATATGATATAGCATAACATTTGAAGATTTTCCATATCCTTTTTCATTTTCGAGGTATTGAGGTTGGTTTAGTATGCAAATAACACAGCTTTCTATACGTCACATTGCATGTATAATGAGTTTCTAAATGATCAGAAATGAAAAATTTCAATCACTAATATCGGTATTCGAGGTATCTCTGGCAAAACGTGCCCAAAAATAAAAAAATTCCAATTTTACGATACCTCATTTGCAGTGTGATGTTTAGTGTTGAGTAATTTGCATTTCAAACCAATATTAATACCTCGAGAGTAAAAAGAGATGTGGAAAATCCTTAAAGAATGTTGTAATATCATGTTAACGATTTTTCCAATGAAACTATAATATTTAGAACACAAACAGTACCATATGTCCTCTAAATTATTTAACGGTTTTTTTCTGAAAAGTACCTATAAATTTCAAGCGAATACTTTTCGTCAAGGTGTTACCACCAAGTGTCCTACTACTGCTAATCGAGATTGAACTTAACTGAGCATGCACAAAATGTACATGTTAGCGTTCTCCGAATATTAACGAGACGAGCTACAAATTTATTTTAGGATATACTAAGAATAATGTATAGTTTAATTTTAAAACCTCAAAGTAGAAAAAGAGCATTACTATCCTTTGGACCAAATAATAGGTCTCTTAGAAATGGCGGCATTCTGTTGTTTACCTTTGTTTCAATGACAATGGCTTCTGAACCATTACACAATGTGTAGCGCTGTTTACTTTCCAGATCTGTGCGGAAATGCTTCATTAAACAAAATTTCAATTATTATCTTAATAATGAAAGAACCAATGAATTACTGAAACCACTATTCAGGGTAGCTCTTTCAGATGCAAAATTTATCAATAGGGGCACTAATATAACTAATGAACCATGGGAAAAAATCTTAAAAGTTACGCTACAGTTTCGATCAAGAGTAACCGTGATGGAAATAAAAATTAACTTATTCTTATTTGAAAGAACTTTTAAAGTTATATATATGAAGATCCTTAACAACTTTTTCGTACCTTGCTTGGTTTTCGAAATATTTTGACCAAAAACAGTGTGCAGTCCGCCATCTTGGTTTTATTATTGACCTAATTAACTGAGTTTTTTGTGACGTCACAAGCAGGTAAACTTGTTTTAAACTTCTTCATGTGGGACTAAATTTCTTCGAAAAGTTTCTTAAAATATTGTGAGTTAATTGAGTACTAAAAAGACTTCGGAAAATCGAGTTTCATATTGATAATGAAATGTGGTTTGCAAGATAAAAATTTTGCTTTTTACCCTACTTGTGACGTATGCATATCGAATGCATATCCAAGATGGCGGAATGTACGCTGCTTTGATCAAAATAAGTCGATTTTTTTTCGAAAACCAAGCAAGATACGGAATAATTGTAAAGGAAGTTTATATATAATTTTAAGTGTTCTTTCAAATAAGACAATTTAATTTATATTGCCATATCCCTTTAGTATTAACGAAATAATACGCACTTTAGAGATTTCCACGCACTGGGGGGCGGGAAAGAACGAAAAATGTATCGTAATTGCTGTTAATTTTCGCACGTCTTACTTTTATCTAATTCTCTCGTCTATAGGATCTGTTATTTCTGTATCTAAACTGAACTACTATGTTGAAGAATCTTCTGGATTGGCAAACATAGAGCTGTACCGTCATGGCGATATATCGAAACAGGATCAAATTTGGTGTGTTACTCGCTCAGGTTCGTGATATGCTGTGACAGGCAGTAATGCTGAAATTGCCATTTCAGAGCATACAAGGCTTACACGTTTTTATCAGTCTTTACTATGTTTCGATATGAATCCATAAAGAGATTTATATATCTTAGAAGTGACATTTATATCCCTTTAAATTATTTGTCTGGCATAATGTCGTCCACGGTATTTAATTGCTTTAAGCAATTTGGAAAGAGCAACCGTACTAGGTTAAATACTGAACAGTACACATTTTAATACAGCCATGGCATGAAGTTGTACGTGACCGTGGTGGTAACTTTATGATTCTGTATTTCTGTTGTCTTGTGTCTTAGGTACTGCTTCGGGCACATATGAACCTGGCATTCAGTCCTATTCTGATTTCATAAGCAAGTCGAAAGACAAAAGGAATGTTCTAGTATTTAGACAGGTAAATTAGGCCGCGAAAATACGCGTGTTTTTTTATTATACCATCAATACTGTATTGTTCTTTGTTGTATTGTATTTATGTACCGCTTTATATATAGAGAATAATACATGGGTGCGCGGAAATACCAGATTTATTTCGAGTTGCGCTCACTCGTGAGATATCATGTTCAATATGAGAAATAAATCTGATATTTCCAAGCATCCATGTATTTTTCTGTTTATTATATAACGGACAGTCTTTGAAAAGCGATAATTTTTACAGAAAAGCGATAATTGAAAAGCGATAATTGAAAAACAATAAAACATCCGTGGCAATGCGTTTTACAACAAGTTCTCTGATTGGTCAAACATATTTCCTACGCGCTTTTTGATTGGCTTGCAAAGTGATATTTTCACACGTAAAAATATCGTGGCCAAAAACTCTATATAACACTTATGTTTATATAATAAATACCTGTACTAAATTTATTGTGTTACACTGTGGCGTACGGTTATGGGCACACCAGTCTCCTCGTATAGTAACACTGGATCAATAATAATGGCCCGTGAAGTGCTATAAATATAAGAGGGGTTCATATTTGACTTCCACTACCGCTGCGTTTCATACATCCGATTTCATTATCCAATCACGCAGATGGGTACTAAGCCAGTGAGAGGTAGCGGTAGTGAAAATTATAATCTGGACCTCTCTATGTCATGTTGTCTTTGAAACTTTGTGTCAAAGTATGTTTCAGGTAAAAACAAACAAACTGCTTTCTTGCAGGGCGAAAGGGTGAAAAATTGTTCTGTACAGTTAGTAGATGATTCACTCTACGAGGAAGATGAGGATTTCTCAGTTTATATTATACCAAGTGTCGATTATACTGTTGTCAGTTCCAAGTACAACAGATCTCTTGTCATTATTAAATCTGACGTAAATGATGGTAAGTATATGATTTTATAAAATACCATTACATGCCGATAACTTCATAAAATAGTGAACAAAACAGACTTCAAATAAAAGTTGGACCTTGAATGAATGAATCTAAATGTTTGAGAGAAAAAACGACCAACGTTTCGAAATGATATTACGAATTCATGGTATAAATTCACCTGCATCAACCCCGTCGTTCATGACAACATAACTTTTCATATACATTGATATTTAAGCAGAAAGTCAACACGAATGATTGAACTTGTTTATGAGCCTTTGATTTTGACATTTTTTTTGTATTTCCAGTCACCACATCAGTTTATATGTTTTTTTATTATAGTTGTGCAATATTCTGCTATAATTTCTCTTCTTATTCAGAACCACGAGTCTATTTCGACAAAACGAGGTACATGGTGGATGAAAATACTGATATTTGTCAAGTTACTGTGAAAAGAGCTGGCAGTGATCTCACTAGACCTTCCTCGGTAATAATCAGGTCAAAGAAAACAAATCCAGTATCTGCAAAAGGTACAAGATATAGAGTTTAAATACTATACGCTTTATAATGCATAATACTCACCTTGTGATCGATGTGTTTTAACCGCTTGATGCATGTGAACACGCGCCACTGACTTCACAAAGTGCTCAATTTACTTTGAGCTACATTTACAAATGGGTTGCAAGATCCAGCAAAATTGCCTCGTGTAACATGCCTTTGCTCTCAACCGCTCTTGCAAGGCCCACAATTTTTTATGTTTCACACAATTTTGTATCTTTCAAAATATTTTCAATTCTTGTTTTTCCATAGGCGGCCCATTTATAAATGTTGTTAATTTACATAAATACTGCAGTAAAAATTGTTAAAGAAAGTCAGAACATCTCAAATTAGTGATAGTCCGTGTGTTGTGACCCGATATCGTTCACTTTCATTAAGCATGTCTTAGATCTGAAATATTTTTACGGGAACTAACACTTTCGAACACGCTGAGTTCAAATCCGAAAAGTTCCCACTCCGTAGACCCGCAGTTTTTTCACAAAATGCTATTTTATCTTCACTAATTTCACAACAAATTTTTTCATTGTTCAACGACACGGATCGATGACGATACACGATTATGTCACTCAAAAGGACCAATTTCTATTAACCATTCTTCCTTTAAACAAAAGACCGGTTTTGCTCGAATCATTCTGAGTTATGCAATCTTATGCGTGTTGGACGTAAACAACATATCTTGTCTACAACTTTGGGAAGGTACAGATAATTCCTTCTAAAATCCTTAGTTCTGGAACTATCTCTATAAAATCACAAGGACGTTAATGTCAAGTCTTTGTGCTATGTCTCTGGGATGAGAAATAATTCCTTACATGCGATCAAAATGTTTTATACAAAGATATAAAACGGTAATCTATATGTAATGGATCAGCATTGAAATTTCCAACACGGTTTCCAAGACGTAATTCAAGAGATAACTTATCATTGCATTTGAACTATTACATCAGTTGGTGTTATACTGTGCGATAAGCGAATATTATTGGAAAGAGGGCTTCTATATACGTTGAAATCATCAAATAAACAGCTAATGCACACATTTCTCGACTTTGTGGTAAGTTTACAGAACATATTTTATACTTTGGGACTGATCTTTGTCTTTGATGTGAACATTTATTCTCATAGTTTAAGGTTATTTAAGATTGATCCTGTC
>CACRXK020005711.1:0-27204 GCA_902702795.2 Paramuricea clavata
TGTACTGTATAATGATAGATTTTGTTCTTCCTGTCTGGATGAAAATTTTTCCATTGTTATTTTAGGACGTGATAGCGAGTTCTGGCCACTCCTTAATTGTCTTCTTATATTATTAAAACGTCTCAAGTCACGTATCTGGCAGCACATCAACATCGGGAACCACGCTGACCTCTTCTGCTTGGTTGCACTACATCCTGCCTATCTTAACGAAGTCAAGAGATTGCCTGGCTATAACGGGAAAGATGTTGAAATAACTTATGAATGTACAGCTTCATCTGGTCAAGGCCTTGCTTACAGGGAAGGTCAAACGCAAAGGTATATGTATAAACGTTTCGTATCTTTATCATTTATAGACCTACCCTGGTTCCAGAGGTTTATTTTTATTATTTTCATTGCGAAGGCGAGAGGAAAAATAAACCTCTGGTTGAAAGCGGCAATATAGACCTTTCCCCTTTTGGGTGAAATTTTGATCTAGACAAGTCTAGACAAAAATTTTATCACGGCTTGAAAGAACATCACAAAATTAGTAATATTCCGAAGTTTCGTTGCGAAATGTTGTAAAATGCGGATAATATAGCCTTGCGAAGTTTGCCGTTTTTCAGTCATTTTGTATTACAAACGGGAAATTGATAATCAGATGATCAAACTGCACTCAAGAGGAAACTATTACGTTGTCTCAACATTACGAACGTGCAGATTAGGACGAGAGTAACAACAACTAAACTAAACTTAATTGTTTTTGTTTGTGGAAACACCACGTAAATTTATTACTGCAAAGCTTTCGATCCGTAAGCCCGGATCTTCAGTTATTTAATTAATTAACGTGCGCTCAATGAAAGAACTACGTGAACTGCTTCATCGCGAATAAACGCTATTGATTGCTTACGCACTTTTTTGCTCACGCGCCGCTTGTAATATAACGACATATCTTGCAAAACATTGCTGAAGATGAATCTGATTTAGATTCGAAATATACAGTTCAAGTTAATAAATTGTGTGTTAATATTACGCACTCCTTATTCGGAATAACTCTTGTTTTATTTTTGCTGAAATTATCAGCCGGAAAAGAAAACTGATTACCAATTTCCCATTTGTAATACAAAATGACTGAAAAACGGCAAACTTCGCAAGGCTATATTATCCGCATTTTACAACCTTTTGCAACGAAACGTCGGAATATTACTAATTTTGTGATGCTCTTTCAAGCTGTGATGAAATTTTTGTCCAGGCTTGTCTAGATCAAAATTTCACTCATAAGGGGAAAGGTCCATTGATTCATTGAGCCGCGCCAATCAGTTTGAATTAGGGTCAGATCCTGACTCTGTCTCCTGATTGGATGATTGTATTAAAGCTCTCTGATTGGTTCAAATAGAACATCTATAACCAATCAGAGAGCTTTAATACAATCATCCAATCAGGAGACAGAGTCAGGGTCTGACCCTACATGTAATTCAAACTGATTGGCGCAGCTCAATGAATCAATTGCCGCTTTCAACCAGAGGTTTATTTTTCCTCTCCCCTTCGCAATGAAAATAATAAAAATAAACCTCTGGAACCAAGGTAGGTGGAACAACGGGCGAAATATTACTCGAAATGATCATATAAATATCATCACAATTTCACGTTTTTCCAATTTCCAATTGTATTGATATAACTGTTACTATATCAACACGGAAAATGTTTAATTTATATTTGTTAAATAAATAACAAATGTTTTCGGATTCTATGAAAAGCTACAGTATGTACACATCGTGCCAAACAATATCAAGATAATGATTAAGAATAACGATAATTACGATATATCGTTGCTCATGTTTCTACCTTCGATACGATAATCATGAGTGAAAATATCCGTTATAGAGGATAGTACACGCCGGCGCGAAGATATGACTTATCGGTGACCCCCGTTTTTTAATTGATAATTTATTTTTTTAATGTATTTTACATTTCATATCCGAAATTAAAAGAAAAATCATTTCTGGATCTTAAAAAAAAATGCTTTATCAATGTATGTTCTCAAAGAAAGATATGTAGATATATATATATGTAGAAAGATATGTAGATATGTATATTGTGATTGTGATATCTTCTTAACGAGTTCGGTAACCCCTACTTTTTTGTGTGATTTTACTTTAAAGTGGAAGCCAAGTCCGTTCTGCGCATCGGTCCTGCTCATAACAATGTGCCGACCTCTAATGTGAACATTGCCCAAATTTCGAATGTTTCGAATTTTTCTGAACATAAACTCTATTTCATATTCATTTAGAAGCATAGCAAACCAAAATGGTGTTAGATTTTCAGACAGTACATCATATTTTAAAAATACAGCAGTTCAAAATGTAAACAAGCCGTTTGTTTACATTACGGACTTGACTTCCACTTTAAGTATATCATAAACTTCATGAAGTTTCAGCACATTCTCATTTCGAGAACAATTACTGCGGAATTACCTTAAATATTAGTTTAAAAGTGTGCATTGTTGTTTTAGGCTTTCAGATAAATTTGGCACAAAATCAGCCGCATCATTTAGAATTCTGATGTTCAGCTGGTTTAAACGTTTCTTGAAATCTGTCGTTGCGTTCGGTGACACTGCGAAGGAAGTCGTTAAAATTGTCTTTAAATACTTCAATAGTCTGAGAGGTAAAATATCAATGTTGAATAATTAAAATTACTAACATTGGCACTGATTTGATGTCAGTGTTAGTCAAACTTAATCTTCGTTCAGTTATACAATTGGGTTGTCGTTCATATATGTTTTGCCAGTGAAACATAACTACAATGCACAAGATTGGGTAATACCAGTAAAGTGAAGCCTCGCGCACAGAATGGAGACAAACAGAAGATCGACTTCTTGATTTTTCCTATGATTTTGGCGTAACCGTAATTCGTCATCAAAATGCTGACGCCATGGTCCTACCAGTGCGCTTAGAGGCATTCACCCCCCTGACAATATTCAAAATGGTAGATGTCCACGGGGTGAATGTCTGTCATAAGCACACCGGCTAGGACCATGGCGTCAGCATTTTGATAACAAATCATTGCGAATCATGGCGTGGCAGCGGTTACGCTTTTTCGGCTGAGTCGACCTTCTGTGTGTCTTTATTCTGTGCCTCGCGTGAGCAACGCGTACAGTAAGCAGTGGCGTCAGCCCTCAGCCCATTCTCGTACCCAGAGCCCTTCTTACGCACGGTGCGACGAGGGGCTCTGGCCAAATCCATAACCGGATACCATAAAAACATGGTAAGAAAACAATATCCGGTGTTAGAACTAGCCAATCAGATGCCAGTTCGGATATGGATTTGGCCAGAGTCCCTCGTCGCACCGCGCGTAAGAAGGGCTCTGGGTACGAGAATGCCCTCAGGAATTTCCACGTTATATAGTCAGTCAGTTTCAGTCCCCCACAATTTTTGCACTGCGTGGTCAGTGCGTTAATGTCAGTTTGCATTGTGTTTTTTTTTTTCGAAAACAAGTTTAAGAACAATACTTTAAAGCAAAGTTATTTGAAATTTCCGTTTTTTTGAAACTCGCAAAAGTTAGTTTGTGAAAAGGTTTGATAAAAATAAGATACACGAGGGAAGAAGCTATCGTGCGGGAGGGCTATATTGAGCTCACTGGTTAAGTCGTGTAAGGAAAATTTTCCTTGATAATGCGCCGATGAGATGGAGTCGAACTACTGCTTTGAGTAGGGATGACGGTGCTTTTTTGCCAGAAGAGTATATCCATCTTGTTGGCAGTTAACGTCATCCTATGGGTATATAAGAGCCACATTGAAACACTAGATTGGAGTGTCGAAACATTGGGTCGTGAATACAGCAATGGACCTATTACCTAATGAGCAAAATTTTGATCTAGACATTGATACGGTACCGCTTTTTGAAAAAGGGTATCAATTTCCCGCGCATGATACAAAATGACTGAAAAAAGGCAAACTTTGCAGGGCTATATTATCCACATTTTACAACATTTTGTAACGAAACTTCGGAATATTACTAATTTTGTGATGCTCTTTCAAGCTGTGATGAAATTGTTGTCTAGACTTGTCTAGATCAATATTATGTTCATAAGGTAATATGTCCATTCGACTGGGCTTTGCATTTATAAATTAAAAAAAAAAACAGAGTAGCGAATGAAAACATGATATAAGTTAAACATGATATAGATAGAATGAAAACTGTGGACGGTCGAGAGTCAGCCCCGAGTTAATTCAGCATCAGAGTTTTCCTTAAAGTTTTATGAGAAGAATATTGTAGTATAGTTATTTATCAATTTATTATGTTTTTAGATGAACTTGAAATCCCTAGTGAAGGATACGACAATGCAATGGTGGCCATGATACGTTGTTTGGAATTTCTGTTAAAGAATTCTTTACAATCCTTTCTTAATTTTGCCGCCAAATGTTGGATACCCGGTCTTGTAGAGATTTTAAAACTCGACAGAGTCGAGGTGAGTACTGGTTCTTACCAAACAATTCTAACGTCGGTTTAGTGATAGCCCGATTTTGGGTGAAAGTTCAAGGAACTTCCCTTTGGCGTAAAAAAAATACCTGTGGTTCCGGTTCCCGACCGACCCTATTTTTTCTGCCGACCCTATTATTTTTTCAACGCGATTGACCGTGCGACCCTATTTTCTCCGGGTGGTTGCGGGCTGCTCATACAGCGTGCCAAAATGGCGTCTGTTGTCACACTAATTATTGAACCAAATTGCCTAAATTCGTCCATAGGAAATACGCATCTCTAGTTAATATTGATGTCGAGACTCTACTGCAAATCGCCCAGCAAAAAACCGCTAAAACTATGAAAAAAAATATTTAAAAAAAACTTATTTCCGACCTACCGATGCTAATTTTTTGACGCCGATATGAAACCGGAACCACAGGTATTTTTTTCACGCCTTAGCTTGAAAAATGTCAAATGACGAATCAAAGTCAAAAGTTGACTTTGAATTTTCATGTTTATTACTCGGGTTCTACACTTCGCAACGAGGTTCTTTATCAATTACCCCCTGCCTCGTACCCAGGCTTCTTTTTGTGAAAAACAGCAATGCGCATATGACGAGTTTACATGAAGTATTGTAGTGGCGAGAGAAGGGCGAAGGGGCTGATGAGAAGAGTGCACTTGACGCATCCCTTCCCAACAGCCCCTTCGCGCGTCGCCTGCCTCGTGTATTATAATTATTTAAAGTGCCTAGGCAGAATTATCCCGGGTACGAGGCAGAATTACCCCGTTATCTCGAACTCTAATCACTTCGACCTCAATTCGGAGCGTAAACATGCACACAAAACGGATTATAATAAAGAATATCACGATTTTGTTAGCATTTCACTCCATTGAATAATACAGTAGTTGAAGGGTATTGTATAGGTGGAAATTATCGAGTGGAAATTTCTAGAGTAGAGATCATCATTTTCGGTAGAGATCATATTTTCGAAAATAGCAGAATATATAAATAGTCATCAGGCTCATTTGTCTACAAATTATTTTGTTTGCTTATATTTAATCATTTATCTAGTCATAATCATAGTTTTACACAAAGAACAGTTGAATAAAATATTAAAAACGTACATTATTCTGACATGGCAGCTACGGCTGAAGAAAGACGAAAACGCCTTGATGCGTTTGTTTCTCGCGAAACACATGTAGCTCGCGGGTGATCCCGCGAGGCACGTTTGATCACACGTGACAGTTACTCATAAACAATGGCGGCGCGAGAAACGCTTGAACTTGATGAGGAAAATCCAGCGTCGCTGATTGAGATAAAATATTTTTTTTAAATAAAATTTTTTTCCGACCTACCTACCCATATAAAACATGGTTGTGAAACCTGAAACCAACTATTATTTTTATTTGGCCTTTACTAGACCTAGGTTAACTAGAAAACTTTAACCCGAATGTTTTTTGAGTGTACGCTTATTTTTTTCTGCTGTATATTTAGCCATCACTTTGTCAAAGGGAGGCGATCTCGTTCTGTAAGTTGTTTTTAAAGAACAGACAAGAAAGTCATGAAGACGTCAGCAGTTTGATCGCGTGGATTGAAGAGATGAGTGAAAAGAATGTCAAAAATGATTCACGGAATCTTGGCCGTCTGGAAGAGTTGTTGTTCTCACATTTTAGGGTAAGATTATTCTTTCTCCTGACTTTTACGAAGTGATAATTTTATCACTTGATGATACCCTAACTATGACCGCGCTCTCGCATAGATGATATCAGGGCGCTTATATAGAGGGCGGTGAAACGCGCTGATGTCGCGCTGATCGATGTGTGATGCGGAAAAGGACTGGCACGAGCGTGCTTTTCGGCAAAAGTTGACAAGGAGCGTGATTTTTCCTGTTGTTGTATTTTTGCTGTTTTTTCATTAACTACGAAATTCTTGAGGATGTTTTTGCACTGTAACGACGAAGTAGTAACTAGTGTATCGTACGAATGCTTGTTTGGCCTGTATAGATGAATTTTGAAAGAAATATTGAGGATAATGAGTCGGGCTTTTGATGACTTCAATGAAGGGAAATTTTCAAAACAGCATTTGGGCATGTTATCAAGTCGTCCAAACTTCGAAATTCAGTTGATGGTAAAGATTATAATTATGTGCTTATCTCCAAAAGTTTTCATAAGACTCGGAGTTGAGCAATTGAATACACAGCGTTGGAAAGTGAGGTATTTTTGTGTGTTAAATTTTGCCTAATTAGACCATTATTTCGCTGCAAAAAAAATAAACAACAATTGTATTTTGGCCATGTCATGATTTTTGGTTATTATGTTAATAATTTTGTACGACTTTTAAGGCATTCAATTGAAGTAATTCTGAGCCGTAAACATATTTTACTTCTTGGCCTTTGAATCAAAATACGACTCGCTCGGACGTTTGTTGAGCGCAATAGTCGAAAAGGTTTCGTCCCAACTTTGATTTTTTTTGACCGGCTGGCCAAGACAACTTCTCGTAAGGATTCGTTAAAAATATACAAATTCAAGTTGAGCATTTCTTGATTTTCAACTGAAAAGATCAACTAGTGGCTAAAATTAATTGTGAATTGTATTCTATCGAACGTGAACGATACGTGTACATCCGAAGAGTTTTAAAAACCTTTCACGTCATGCTTCTTTCGAAAGCAACCGTTCGTAAGCTTTCGCAAGCGTTTTGAGCAAAAACTCTAAAATATTGGCAGTATTACCTGAAAATACAATAGCAGAATCTACTAAATTATCGTATAACATCGGAATTTTACCCCCAATATATATTTCTTCATCAAAACTTGACTACAAAACAGTCAAAACTTCCAGCTCAGTTTTCCCGCCATATTTATCCTTGCCATATAAGACAACGTCGCCATAGTAACCACAACAAACTCGTTACCAGTTCATTGCATCACACATTGATCGGCGCGCCTATAGCCGTTTCACCGCCCTATATATAAGCGCCCTGGATGATATGGAACTTACGTAAGCAAATCGACAAACGCAAAGACGACGGCTCTGAATACAGTGACATGAAGCAGTGTACATGAGACCTGAGTTAATAGACCTATCGCAAAACCCCAAAATGCGCGATTTAAACGCACTGGTTTTTAACTTGGTGTTTCGCAGGTTTTTATGTGGAATTCATCAATTAAGTGTAAATGATCGCAACTTCACGTTTCTCATTTGAAAGACCGTTTGAAAATATTTATAAAAACTTGTCACAGATTTTTCATATATTGCTTTTTTCAAACAGTTTGTATATGACATATCGTCTTATTTCTCTCTTTTGACACACGTAATAAAACCTAATTGTTAAATGTTGTATTTTTCAGTTTGGTGTCAAAAACTCAAGAGGCTGAGAATCAGCGAAATATATTTCTTAATATGCCATACTTTGAGTCTTTTAGTTTTTAATTATACATTTTGACAATTTTACAATTAACAATTAGGTTTTATCAAGAACTCTTTCCTTGCTTCGGCGAATAAAATTGTCGAGAAACATATCTTGCTTGATTCTTGAAATATTTCGACTGAAAACAATGTGGTGTCCGCCATCTTGGATTATTCAGGATATGCGTATTACGTCACAAATGGGGTCACGCAAGTTTTTTATCTTGACAGGCAGTGATCAATGTGAACCCGAAACCATAGGAATCACAATAAATATAGTTGTAACAAATAAAAAGCGTTAAATTTGTTTAATTTTGAATAAATTTGCATGGTATTACCGTGCTTTGACTGTTTTCAATCTTGCGCTGTGAATTCAGTGATGTAGTAAATCGCGTATACGAAGCATTAAGTTATAGTTATTGAGTATACGAAGCATAAGATATAGTTATAGTCAATAACTATAACTTATGCTTCGTATACGCGATTTACTACGTCACTGAATTCACAGCGCAAGATTGAAAACAGTCAAAGCACGGTAATACAATGCAAATTTATTCAAAATTAGACAAATTTAACGCTTTTTATTTGTTACAGCTATATTTATTGGGATTCCTATGCCGAGACTTGTTTTTCAGATTTCGAATTGAATAAAAACATTTTAAACTAGAGGGCACTCAGAGACTGCATACCTCCGCCCCCATTGAATTTCGGTCGTGTGAAATGCAACTAAGACAATAGATAATGAAGGCTGAAGCTTAGTGAGATTTATCATCTCACTATTGTCTTAGTACTGCGTGCATACATTATACACGTCCTAATTACGCATTCAGTGAGTTTTTTTTAATTGACCGGGAAAAGCAAGGCAAAATTTTGTTCATTTCTCGTTCAATTTTTAACCAAATTCAACCAAATTTTAATCAGTTCTTCCTTAGCTGATGGGAAATGCATTCAAAAATTTTCGTGTGAATAGGTTTGGTATTTCATGAGTTATCGTGCTCACAGACAAACACACACACATACATACACACACACAAACACACACACATACACATACACACACACATACACACACACACACACACACACACACACACACACACACACACACACACACACACACATACAAGCCCATATGATTACATAACCTCCTGGCGGAGGTAACAACTTTATAACAATGGTTAACGAGGTTAAGAATTAATCCAAGATGGCGGCCAGCTCATTGCTTTTTCACAGTTTCAGTCAAAATATTGTTAAGCTTGATATGAGAAATCAGCAAACAAGATTTTTTAGATAATTTTAAACGTTTATTCAAATGAGAAAATAACATTTTTTGTCGCCATTTTCTTTTAAACATTCAGTTGTTTTTTTTTTTAATTTTCTTCATTTTGTCATTAGGATTTTCCTCCAATTACACGACATTTTGATCAAGATAAACGAACAATACTTCTGCCGAGCAAAAAGTCCAGGTATGTTTGGGTAGAAAGTTAACTCTTTTTGGTAGTTCTACTGTGGTTATTGTCAATTTCAAGTCACTTTTCAACGCACGGCTTCCAAGTTCTTTGCGAACTTGCTATATGCAATTACGTTTCCAAGTTTGGAAAATGGGCGCCAACTTCGCAACAAAGTTTGCAAGTTCATTTCAATGTTTGAACTTTGTTTGTAAACAAATGTTCACAACCAATAATAATAACCAATTCATTGAAATACAAACCTTCTTGGTAGATCACTGGACCAAGAACTTTCCATTGGCATTGAATTGTTAATTCAGTAGTTTCAACTTGATCTATAAACATTTGTTTACAAGAGAAGTTCAAACATTGAAATGAACTTGCGAACTTTTTTGCGACGTTTACGCCTAATTTCCAAACTTGGAAACGTATTTGGCAAGTTTGCAACGAACTTGAGACCAGCACGTTAAAAAGTGACTTGAAATCGATAATAAATAACATCGATTTTATCATATAAGCAAAGTTAACGGTAGATGCATTGTGACGGTTTTGACTTTTCAATTCCAGCACATTCTTTTTGTTCTTATATCTCCGCTAATTATTTTGCTTTCTTGCTTCAGAGTACGATATATAACAACATAACAATATAACTTATCATGAGCCAAATTATGCAAAATATTAAGTCGAGACTTCAATATTGGGCGAAACGGAAAGTTGGGGGTAGGGCATCGGGTGGAATAAGCCTCGTCGAATATAAACCCTTCCATTTATACACAACTAAAGTTTTTATTTTGTCCTGTAATTTAGAAGAAAATTACGTGATTCTTCTCTTACATCGCCGTTGTTGGATGGTAAGGTGTGCTTGAAAAAGCTGAACGTCGGGAAAACAAGTGAGAAAATTAAGTTGATAATTATTGTTTGGATAGTCGTGATAATATTTCTTCCGAAACTAATTTCAACCGCAATAATCGCTGCCGCCTTATAGAATGTTTAAAGAGACTAGTTTTGGTGCATACAGGTGTATAAAAAAAACTGCACAGTTCGAAAATGTTCGCTAAACTTCACATTCCGCAAAATTTGTGAAAACTTTATGCAAGCATATGGGTATGTAGTTTGGGGTTTGCTAGTATCTTTACCACTGAAATTATTTTGAAAAGTAAATTTCGGTTTTACAAAATAGGAAATATATAGATAATGCCACTGATAAGGATAAGACGATACCGATTAACGGTCAATCACTAGTAACATGGATAATAAAATAAATGGATTGGAAACTTCTGACGTCATTGACTGCATCCTTGTTGAAAAACGTGACGTCACGCGTATTGCGAATGTTACCAAAGTTATCGGCATATTTGTTGTTTTGCTATATTTTCCACTTTAAAAAGGTGATCTTGAAGCGTAAACTGGTCTAATTGTTTTAAAAACATGCCTAAGCCACGACAAAGTATTCAAGGTAAATGTTTTTCGTCTTTGTTTTGTATTTTTTTACATTTGTAGCTACGAAATTGGCGTCACAAATTTGAACGAAATTTGCGATGTATTTTTCACCGTTTTGTGCTTGAAATATTTGCTAAAATTGACTGGGAATACTTAGAGTTTTCATCGTAGAATGGCGTGGTTACATTTATTTGCTCTTTGACTAAAATGTTTAGCTGTATTATTGCTAAACATGCCGTTTTTGAGAATTTGATTTTCAACTAGGTTGAGGCATCCAACCACGCCATCAATCCCAGTAAAAACATTAGGTCACGTCAGCTAGTTTCCTATCCATTTATTTTATTATCCATGCTAGTAAGTAGCTAAGATCCTGATATTTGTGTGTATTGGTGTTATGTACTCAGGTGAATATGATGTTTGTGATGTTACTCTGAGTGTGCTTCCACTCCGGGCAAGCTGAAAAGTTAGCTTGGCCACGGTGGGAATCGAACCGGCGACCTTTAAAACTCAGTTCCGAAATATCATCAACCGACTTGACCGCGGGTTCTATTCCCACCGTGGCCAAGCAAACTTTTCAGGTTGTCCAGTGTGGATGCACACTCAGAGTTAACCTGAGTATCAGGCCCTTATGTTTTCATTCGCCAGGATAAAATTGGCGGCGGCGAATGAAGGAGGGCCTGATACAATTCTTTACCGCGCCGCATGTAAAAAGCCAGATTCTGGCTGTTTCGTCTGATTGGCCGATTAGACAAAATATTTTTTAATTAGTCATTTGATTGGTTGGTGCTCATTAGATTATACTATTGTTGTTGATATATTTTATAATGGTCACAACTACAATCATAGCCAGCCCACTAAACGGCTGAATTTAAATTAAAACTGCAGTAAAATTAGAAAATAATCGCAAATTAGCGAAATATATTGCAAATGTAGCTTATATTAAATCTAATTTGTGATTATTTTTGTTAATTTTATAAGTTCATTGCAGTTTTAAATTCAGCCGTTTAGTGGCTGTCTATGCTATAATTGCATTGTTGTTGTCGTTGTGTAAAATTTAAATTTCATCTGCGACATTTTGATTGGATACTAAATATAAACTTTGCTGTGGGTGGAAAGCGATCAGGTTAAGGTTTGTGTCAGGCTCTATTTGTAAAATAGAGCCTGATACTCAGGTTAACTCAGAGTAACGTCTCAAACCTACCTAAGATCCTGTTTATATTTATACGCCAAGATTTTGCCTTTCTTTTTAGGTGTTAGCTCAAGTTCATCCACCAAAGGCAAAAACGATGACTCATATTCGTGTCTCAAACCTGTCAAGCCTATCAAGAAAAGTGTACCGTTAAAGGGTTCATTAAAAATAGAAAAAATTGGAATAGAAAAATGTAAGAAGCTTAAAGCCATTCTTGGTCTTTTCTGTGAAATTTAGAAATTTTGTCTGGCGAAAATCCACCACTTGTTCGTATTTTGAATTTTAGCGCGTCCTGTGGTGCCAACCATAGCTTTTAACGTTTAAATTAAGAATGATGTTAGGGCCACAGGGGTGTGGAACTGAAACGATGATAACAGGGCGGGGGACTCTTAAAAGGGGGTGGGTGAGAAGACGTGGGGTGATAAGACGTGGAGACCGGAGAGGATCTAGCAATTCTTCAAGTACTATAATAGTTTATAATACAAAACATAATCCGAAGATAAGCATCTTGAAACCCAAAATATGAGTCAAACAAGAAAGTGAGTGAGTAATGTTTCGATTTTATTACAAAATCATCATCAGTCTGATGATGATTTTGTAATAAAATCGAAATATTACTCACTCACTTTCTTGTTTGACTCATATTTTTGGTTTCAAGATGCTTATCTTCGGATTATGTTTTGTATTATATTTTTTGAAATTGTCGGCTGGTATTGGTTTTTACTATAATAGTTTGGTTTGTGGAAACACCACGTAAATTTTATTACTACAAAGCTTTCGATCCGTAAGCCCGGATCTTCATCAGTGCTAATAATATGTGACTTGTTTAATTCACACGCTCTTTTTATATACAAAAGTGTCGTGATCTGTTGGCTCGCGTCATTTGAGCCAACAGATCACGACACTTTTGTATATAAAAAGAGCGTGTGAATTAAACAAGTCACATATTATTAGCACTGATGAAGATCCGGGCTTACGGATCGAAAGCTTTGCAGTAATAAAATTTACGTGGTGTTTCCACAAACAAAACAAAGAACTTATTACAGACCTCTTCAAGTACTGTTTTTTGAAGAACGGTCTTAACATGATATAAAAGATTCAGATAATACCGAAGCTATTTCATGTTCAAGCCACGTAAATTTCTTGCCATTAGATCATTTATCATATCATATCATTATGTAATGGTAAGATCATAATAATCAAGTGGAAATTACTAAAGTCATTACCACATCATTTAAACCCTACGGCAGCAAAGAATTCTCTAGGTTATGAATATGCAATCTGCAAAAATATTGGTAGGTCAGCTCCCAAATGGACATGGAATTTTTAAGGGGCTCAGTCCCCCAACTGAAATACCAACAAGGAAATCTACTTGGGGACCGTTGTATAAAACTTTTGAAACTTTTAACTGTTTTTTAACCACTGTTTTGTAGTTAGATAGTAGGCACCGTTACATGCAGTTTGTTTACGAATTAAGTTAGCACGCATGCATGTAAACCCAACATGTTTCAAATGGAGCAAAGAAATTTAAACGAAAAGCATTTGAATTTATTGTTTTGAGACCCAAGATGCTTGGTTTTGCAAGCGGTACAAAAAAGTAACGGCGTTTGTGTTCACACGAAGCCGACGAGCGCTCCGTTTTCATCTCGCTCCGTTTGGAAACCGTGCTCAAATTGTTATGGCGAAAGTGATGTTTTCAAACACTTTCACTCTGGCGTAGTGTGAACGCGACGGCTTATTGTGACGTTTCTAACCACTCGAGTGTTGTGTAAACGTTGTCTAAATTTATATGCGTGTACGGTGTTTTATATTTTTACATATCAGCTGAATCATTTTCTTTGTACATTAATTAGGGACCGGTCAAGTGATGTAAAAAAAACTAGTTACCCTTTCAAAGTTTCAGATTTTTTCTCACCCACCTTGCAACTAATGACTATTAGTTTTTTTGACCCACCCCACCAAAATTGATTGCAGAAGATCGATAAAATGCTAAATGAGTGTACTTTTCTATTTAAGTTTTTTTTTTAAATTTTGTAAATTTTATTGATGCTGATGTTATAATCCCTAGTGTTTTTTTACCCAACCCCCCATGGCTATTCAATTTTTTCTTAACCCAACCTTGGTCACTCGGCATTTTTTCTTGACCCAACCATTTTCTCTTTGGTCCCACCTCCACTATTAATAATGACCGGTCCCTTAATTGTTTAGTTGTCAAAACGAAGCAAGATCCTATCGTTATATCGGATAGTTCAGATGATGACAGCTTGAATGACGATGAGCCTTTGGGACATCGATACTTACGAAAAAGGGCGGGAGGAGAAGGTAATTGATTGAAGGCAGAATACTTGATGGTTTATATAAGATGAAACATTCCGCGCATATTAACATCTTTTATTATATGGCAAGCATCACTTTCGGTGAAATGGCGAACTGTGATTGGCTGAGAAGCTCTTTCAGCGGTGCATTATTTTCCCGTAATGGATCGGCGGTCGATTACTGTACGTAGAAACAAACGGGTGCATTTTAAAACAAAACAGCAAAACTAATTGAAAATTATAATTTAATTTGTCATTAATAATCCACGAATGATTTTTAGTGGAAAAGGAGGGACACATTGGTTTTGTTTGTTTTTTTCTTCGACCAAATGACAATGCGTACCACGCTAGCTACTAATATGCATTTCAAATCATGTATTTCTTGTTTGTTTGAAATATAAATGCCTATATAAATGTCATATAATAAACTTTTTATTAGCCTCGTACAGAGAAATATGGACCTCGATCTTTTTGTCAGGGGTCAGGGCTCAGTCTGTACAAAGATATTTCTCTGTACAGACCTCGCGTTCGGTTAAGATAGATAGATGATTTATTCAGTTTTAAGTAATGTTTACAACATGAGCGGCCGTGTTGTATCAGATATGTGTTGTATCACAACTTAAAAAACGACTCATCTTATGAGTTCATCGGCGAAGTAATTTTAAAAATAAACGTTGTCTAAGCCGAGAAAATCAAAGTTAAAGTTTATGTAAATCAACATGAATCTGTATCACATATACAGATACGACACGCTTATGATTTTTCTTTGTGTTTTCTTCATGAATTATTAATGAGTTTTTTAAAAGACTTTACAGCTGATAATGGCTGAATTACAATTATAAAAATTTAAGAAACTTAATGATTAAAAATATTTACAGTTACTAACAATAAAAGAATTCGTAAACCGATCAGTTTTGGCCTTTGGAACGTTAAGTTGCCTTTTACGTCTCAGTTGCTATGAACAGTTATTTTCGGATGGTAGTAGAGATCTCAGTATACTGTTTATATCCATGCATGTTGATAAGAAGTTAGTAAACTCAAGATTGGAAAAAGGTCATTAAATTAATTTCGCGGAAGTTTTCTGATTTTCTATAAAAATCTAAACTACATGGAACTTTCAAAACATAAGGCATATATACTGTTTATACGCATGCATGCATATGGTTGGCAATTTTGAGGTCTGCTGTGTTGGTGTAATGTACTCAGGTGAATAAGATGCTTGTGTGATGTTACTCTGAGTGTATATCCACACCGGGCAGGCTTGAAAAATATGCCTGGCCACGGTGGGATTCGAACCTACGACCTTTGGAACACCAGCCCATCACACAAATTTTGAGGTCTTTGAAAAACTTACCCGTCATGCATGTTATATCCAAATTGCACTCGAAACCATGCTATTACCTACACCTAAAAGGAACTTATCAAAATGCTGCATTTTGCAGACAAACTGCCTTGCTATATAATATAATAGAATAGAATATCATGTTTCCGTGATGATGGCTCTGGAAAAATAGATTTTTTGTTGCTTTTGCAGAAGAATTTCCAGCTGAATATAAAAGAAAGTGTGTTCAGTCTGAGAAAATGTTCGCCTTGGATACTGACAATAAGAGAACGGGTGAGTATGGGTATAGCCCACTGACTCAAAGCCAGAATGAATACAGCAACGTGGTTAACTTTTACCACATAGGTTAAGTCGGGTGTATAAAAATGTATAGTTAGCGTAAACTGCAGTTCAAAAGTAGTTAAAGTTAACTATGCTCTAGGGCAGGGTTTTCAGTTCTGTGTGAAGCTCTGGCTAATGGCGACGAAGCTATGGCGATAGATATTATTTCTACCGATAGAATTTACAAATTTGGGCGAGTACGCATAATAGAGACGTGACTAAACGTAAAAGCTCTGGCGAATTTGGGTGGGGTTGAATGAAAAAGTCTGGCGAAATTCGCCGGCCTAAATTGAAAACCCTGCTAGGGCATTGTGAACATCCTAAAAAGTAGTTCAAAAATGGCGTTTGTATGGGAGCATTGAACTATAAGTAAACTAAAACGATAACTCCTAGGAGAAAGGCCTATGTTTGGGTGAAGCCAAAATTTGGGCGCTCAAGTACAACCTGTTCGCAGGCATATGTATGTATACGAAAATAAATACTGAATTTTTCACGAAGTATTTTTATTAATTTAATCCTTAATTTTAACATATTAAAGTACGTTTCTGGATGTGTGGACATCCATTAACAACTGTATCTAAGATTTTTCTACATAAATTGTATAAAATTGTCTCTGGAAAGTCTAAAAACTCAGAAAAACCATAAATTTTCTTGCTTTTTTTTTTCTTCCGAATTTCGTTTTGTTCGTGTCATATTTTGGCGGTTAAACAATATTTGCTCATTTTTTTGCTAAGTTAAAAGCTGTGTTGTCTACGTGAGCTCTAGGATAAATATAAATGCCTTGAAGAAAGTACAAGTGAGTAAATTTTAACGATTTTTAAGCTATATTTTTCGCATCCATTTTGTAAAAAAGAACTGGGGCAACCTGCAGAAAACACTCGTGGCCGGCTTCAAAGATGGCGGTCAACTTATCGTTCCAGTTTACTTATAGTTCAATGTATAGGAGTGAACAACATTTTTTCACTAAAACAATAATGAAAAGTAACGCTCACCTGGGATTTTCAATCGCTAAAACAATAATGAAAAGTAACGCTCACCTGGGATTTTCAATCGCTATCTTCATTGTGAATGTTTCCTGACAATATAAACTCTTCAAACGATATCGCTTTGGTTTTTTGGCGAAAACAGAATATATTTTTGCACTGCAGGAAGATTTCTCGAAGACGAAGTAGGGCGCATTACACGGAGAACACTGACGTATAATTGCCAAACAGCGCTAGCTACACTTTGTTTCAACGTATATCTCTCAAGGAAAAACTGCCTGCTCTTTTATTTTTGCCTTTTTTTATTTTGTTTAGTTTTCACTATTTTGAATATTTTATTTATTTTTCACGAGTCCACGATCATGTTAAAATCCTTGTCAGTGGTCGTATGTAGGTATTACTTTATGTAATTTTGTTTTTAAACGCCCCACGCAAGCCCCAAGCAAGCCCCACGAACAGTTAACTACGTGATTAGTTAACTATCCGACTAACTACGTTTTGTGCAACGCATGTATGTAGTCATGTATTAAGTCATGTATGTAGTTAACTAACTACAGTTAAGGACTAGTTACGCTAACTGCAGTTAACCTTAACTGCGGTTTTATATAACCGCCCCCTGTAGATTCGTTTGCGGTAGCCAAACCAATACGCCGCCAATGACTTCGTTTATGTACAGCAGATGCTCTATCCAGTTTCGGTTTTTGAGATCAGTGTTTGTAGTTGTATGGGGACAAGACATAGGGTGCCCATCTTGAGTGTGTCATCAAAACATTTACATTAGTTCAGTAATTTTAGCTCATTTTAAGGCCAAGGTTGGAAAAAAATAGTAAAAAGCTAAAAATTGTTAGATGCAATCATTTAACTATCCTGAACAATATACTAAAAGTCCCCATGTATCCTCTTGGAGCTTTTTCCATTATGACAAGGTTTTTTTCGATTTCCCTATTATTTCCATATTGTTAAAAACGTGAAATTTCAAGTTCACTCATAACAAAAATGACTCGCGTCACTAGTGAAAGCTCATAAAAACTACATATAAGGCATTTAAACAGTCACCTAAATTTTTCAAGTGGTTTTCGAGTTATTGCTGTTCCAAATGTGAAAAATAGGCCAAAATCTGGCAAAAATCGTGGGTACTAGTCTGACAACACGTTTCCAACAGCTAATAACTCAAGAAGAACTTGCAAAATCAAGGTAGCCGTTTAAATGTCTTATATGTAGTTTTTTTGTAATTTTTCTAATGATGTAACTTATTTTTCCTATAAATGAATCTGAAATTTCACTTTTTTAACAATATAGGAGTTCACTAGGGAAATGGAACAAAAACTTGTCATAATGGAGAAAGCTCCAAGAGGATACATGAGGACTTTTAGTATGTTATTAAGGTTGCTGAAGAGAGTACATACGCCAATTTTTTACTTTTTAGTAATTTTTCTGACCTATTTTCTATTTTGATTGTACTACATGCCGTGTGTGCTGACGCAGAAAATAAATACTCAATAGGCCATTTGCAGAATTACTGGAGTATGTAATATCATAAAAATATTACATATACTTACTAATTCCACGTTTTAGTCAGAAACGTAAAAATACAACCATACGATGGTATATCTAAATATTTTTGGCCATTTTCAGGGAACATATCAATAAAATATACACAGTAAAATACAGGCGACAAATTTCGATCACATCAACATTACTTTTTGTGATGCCAATTTCTTGATTACGAAAGTGAAAACATTTACCTCGAATACTTTGCCGTGGCACAGGCATGTTTTAATATAGCTACTTCAATGATTAAAGTGAAACGATTAAGGTTACAGAACACCTTTGAGTGTTAATTTTGCGTAAAATTGTTTTACTGGTTTCTATGAAAGCATTAGACTAGTCCTACTATCTGACAAAGTTTGAGCGAAAAGAGTTGAAAACTCGCAGAGTTGTTTGATAAAATACATTTTGCGGCAATAAGAAAAACATTGAAAATGTAATATTCAAATTCAATTTTCTCCTGAAACATTTTACGGCAATTACTGATTTTCAAACGAGTTATTCTCCTGCGGGTTTTAACGAATTTTTTTCAAATTTTCAGAAATATATTGCAGTCGTCAAAGAAATCGCCATATCAGCGGAATGACGAAATAAACAAAAATTTCCGAACACTATTTTTTAGAACAACTATTTTACTGTATAAAAATGATATTTTCATAAATATATCCTAAAACCAGCAGGAACACAACTCAAAAGCGTAAAGGTACCGCGATTTAAGATTTTCCTGAATAATTCTTACATTATTTTATTCTTTGTCAATTTTACAACTTTACCATATTTTGCATGCACTGGCAAACATTTGGTGAAAATTTGATGAAAATCGGACTGATTTTAAGCGCGCAGTAGCGATTTTCCGCAAAACGCCAAAAAGGGTGTCCTGTAACCTTAATTAAACAAAGTTAAAATTTGACAAGTTCTTAGGATCTACACTTTATAAGAAAGTTTTTCTGTAAAAGTGAAACAGTTTTAATGGAAGTTCCGAAAGAAACCTTGTAGTAACTGTAATGACGGGTAAAGCTGGATGAGTCGTACAGTCATAGTTTACAAATACACTAATACACACTGGGGAAAAAATGTAAAATCCGTACTATGAAATTTACAATTGCACCACGAAATCCATAGTATATTCATGCTATTTCTATACTATAGATCCATACTATAGAAATATACAATTATTGTGGATCATCAAAATCCATTCTATTTCCAATAAAGGTCCATATAATTTCCATTCTGTGACCTTATGTGGATTTTCAATTTTTTTTCCGGTGACATATGCACAGTACAGCGAAGGTAGTTATTAAGGTTACAGAACACCTTTGAGGGTTAATTTTGCCTAAACATTTTTTATTGGTTTCCATGAAAGCGTTAGACTAGTTCTACTATCTGACCAAGTTTGAACGAAAAATGTTGAAAACTCGCAGAGTTATTTAATAAAATACATTTCGCTGCAATAAGAAAAACATTGAAAATGTAATATTCAAATTCAATTTTCTCCCGAAGAATTTTACGGTAATTACTGATTTTCAAACGAGTTGTGCTCCTGCGGGTTTTGACCAATTTTTCTCATATTTTCACAGCACATCGCTAAAGACGTCAGTTTCAAAATTGTGTTCGGCTTTGTTCTAATTTTGGATATTTTAATAATAAAGAGCAATTCATTCAAACAATTCAGAAATATATTGCAGTCGTCAAAGAAATCGCCATATCAGCGGAATGACGAAATAAACAAAAAATTCCGAACACAATTTTTTAGAACAACTATTTTACTGTATAAAAATGATATTTTCATAAATATAACTTAAAACCAGCAGGAGCACAACTCAAAAGCGTAACGGTACCGCGATTTAAGATTTTCCTGAATAATTCTTATATTACTTTATTGTTTGTTAATTTTACAACTTTACCATATTTTGCATACACTGGCGAACATTTGGTGAAAATTTGATTCAAATCGGACTGATATTGAGCGCGCAGTAACGATTTTCCGCAAAACGCCAAAAAGGGTGTCCTGTAACCTTAAATTAATGCATATTATGTTAATGCATATATTTTTGTGTTTAGATACTATGAATATATCTTTCGTGAACATTGACAACGTCACTTCGATACCTGATTATGTTGATTATGGTGGTCACTTAAAATCCGTAGATTTGAGCAATCAGTTCGATACAGTGGAAACTGACCTCATCGCCAGCAACAATGATGACGTAGGTGATAGTGACGTAGATTTTGATGACACTACAGATCATAACATTAGCTCTGAATCTCGAAAACGAAAGATTAAATCCAGGACGGTATCCGATGAAGAGGCTTGCATGAGCTCAGGTGATGAATTGATGACAACACATGTGTTTTCGCCTGGTGTAAGCTGGCAAAATGAACACGAAGTAGATGACTCACAACGCGAAGAAACACTTGCAACTGTAATATCACGAATTAAGAGTGAAGTGAACGATTTTCAAGACGTAGGAACACTTGTAGCTGTTAAACCTGAAGTGGAGGATTCACAATACGAAGAAACAATTGCAAATGCCAGATCACGAGCTAAACACGAAGTGGAGGATGTACCGAACGAAAAAATACTTTCAACTGTGAGATCAGGAGTTAAATATGAAGTGATGGATTTTCAAGATGAAGAAACACTGGTAACTGCTAGATCACGAGTTAAACATGTAGTGGAGGATGTACCGAACGAAGAAACATTTTCATTTGGAAGATCACGAGTTAAACATGAGGTGATGGATTTTCAAGATGAAGAAACACTGGTAACTGTTAGATCACGAGTTAAACATGAAGTGGAGGATGTTCCAGACGAAGAAACATTTTCATTTGGAAGATCACGAGTTAAACATGAGGTGATGGATTTTCAAGACGAAGAAACACTTTTAGCTGCTAGATCACGAGTTAAACATGAAATGGAGGATGTACCAGACGAAGAAACATTTTCATTTGGAGGATCACGAGTTAAACATGAGGTGATGGATTTTCAAGAAGAAGAAACACTTTTAGCTACTAGATCACGAGTTAAACATGAAGTGGAGGATGTACCAAAGGAAGAAACATTTTCAATTGGAAGATCACGAGTTGAACATGAGGTGATGGATTTCCAAGACAAAGAGACACTTACAAATGTGAGATCACGAGTTAAACATGAAGTGGAGGATGTACCAAAGGAAGAAACACTGTCGACTGGAAGATCAGGAGATGAACGGGACCAATTGCAAGACAAAGAAACGATTGCAACTGGGAGATCACAAGTTAAGCACGAAGTGGAGGATTTGAAATATAAAGAAACACTTGCAATCATCAGCCCGGGACTTAAACATGAGTTGTTGAATTGTCAAAATGAAGAGACAATTGCCACTGTGAGATCACGAGTTAACCCGAACGAAGTGAAGAATTTACAACACGAAGAAACACTTGCAAATGCGAAATCACGAGCTGCAACTGAGTTGAAGGATGCAACAAACAAAGAAACGCTTACAACTGTGAAATCACTTGACAAACACGAAGCGAAGGATTTACAACACGAAGAAACACGTGTTGGAAGTGAATTGAAGAATTCGCCAAACGAAGAAACACTTGCGACTGTGAAATCACGGGATAAACACGGAGTAAAAGATATACTACCCAAAGAATCGATGGCAAAGAAACGAAAAATAAACGGTGGAGAGATGGCAACAAGTGGTTTCTCTGTCGGTACTTTGCTGTCAAATATCAAAACATCGCGAAACACTGACAATGTTGACGTCATGCCCAAAAGAAAAGTTGCGCAAGTTCCCCAAATAAAAGCTTCTTTGATTAAAACAGTCAATGCACCTGTGCCTGTTAAGCAAAGTCCGGTAACAAACAAGAAACCAGTGGAGACAAAACCAAGCAAACCGCTGACGATGGAAGAACTATACCACGTGGTAATTATAGATTGCTTAGATTCAATACAAACAACGAACGATAAGGAGCTGTTTTTTATGGGGCGAGCCAGTCCGGGTACCCGAGATGGCTCGGTCTTTGCGAGACCCTGCCTTTGTTATCACTTCCTGTTAAATTTCATCTTGCGTTTATATGGGAACCAAGCTAGCCCGCCTATAAGCGAGATCCTGCCTCGGCCGGGATCTCAAGACCTCCATAAAAACAGCCCCTAAAGGACATCGGCAATATATTTTAAGGTGATTTAGTTCGAATTCCGTAGTAGAATTTATTTTACACTTTTTTAACATATGTCTTAGTTTTCACAATATTTCAGTTTGTTTGATATGTAAATGAACTGAATCTATAAGGACATATGCATATGCATGGCACAATTTTGAAATGCTGAACATTTCGGACAGCATTGTATAATAACTATTTAAAGCTTCAACAAATTTTCAGATTGGAAAACCGAATATGCAATTGTAAGAATTTGAAAGAAAACAGACAGTAAAGGCTATGATTTCACGTTCTTTTTTTTACATATCAAGCAAACTGGAACATTTTGAAAACGAAGACAGATTTTGAAATAGTGAATAATGATGATATATTGTATTATTAACTAGATCAACTCAAAATTCATTGCCAATGTGCTCAGGAGTAAAAATAAAACTATGCTACAATTCGCTTTAGCACATTTTTTCCCATTCAGTATAAAAAAATTCGGCAATTTTGAAATGACCACTAAACTGAATATTGCACAACTGTTGCAAAAATGTATGTGAATATGGGTGATTTTTTGAACACTATATTCTTTCTTGAAATAAAACTCCCGAGTGCGAAAGGCCTGTTTAATAACATTAAAAATAATTTGTGCATAAAACTTTTTCTAGATTTTAAAATGGGATCCTACCATGTTGATGAAAAATTTTACTCCAGACATACGAAACTGTGGCCAAGTGAGGCTGATTTATGAAACCATGGATGATTATTACAACGTATTTAAACCACTTCTATTCTTGGAGTGCTGGGCTCAGGTAATGCTAAGAGAGGACTAAAGACCAACCTCGTTTCCAGGGTCATCCCTCTTGGAAAAAGCCAGTATACGGGGTTGCAATGCTGTGGCACAGAATAGGAGCCTTCTTGGTTTTTGCAATGCTGTTGCCATGTTCCTGGCCAGTGCGCTCACGAGAGGATTTCCAAGGTGTTTCGATCAACAAATTCCTTAAGTTTTCTTATAGCTCCAATACCTGACGATATCTTACTAGTACTAGTAATGAATTCAATATGTTTCCTCCAATTTAAGTTCTCGTCTGAACTCCAAGCACTTAGACAGGTTTCACTCTTTTGATCGACTGGCTATCGATCTTAATTCCAGGTTGGGCATACGTATCATTCATCTTATGCCGTGATCCGATCAGAACGTACTCTGTTTTCGTAATATTTAAACAAAGTATATTTGCAGACATCCACTTTCCTGAGGAAATACCACAAGCTATTTTTTTCTGATATGAAAGCATTACTTCTAACTGATATTTTTGTGTTCTATGTGTCAGATAGCAACGTCACATCCATAAGCGCTTCTTTTCCAAATTCATACATTTGAAACTTGCGCAAAAGTATTACACCAGGTAAAACAAATAAAAAATTCTCTTGTAGGCTCTCCGAGAGTGGCAAAATAAATCGAGGCATAATTTCACTTGTGTGGTCAAAACCATCAAAGAATTTGTCAATAATTTCTTGCTCGTCATATGTCATCAACGCGTCTGTACCAAAAGTAATTGCGATGAAAAACGTTTAAGAGAAAGTGACTTGATCATAGTGAAGATGAAAGATGAGAAACTGAGACCACTGTTTGCTATAGTGGATAGTGTTAAACAGGAGCGCAGTTGTCGGAAGCCTGGTGACGAGGGAAATAGTGGTAAGTTTCGGTAATCGTTCCATGTTTCGCGCACCAATATAGTAAACGTCATGTAATGCATGGATACTATCGTGTACTGCAAAGACAACTGGATACCTACATATATATATATATAGAATTTCGCTTACCTCAAAATTCCGCAACAGTCTGTTTCATCAGTAAAGAATCATGATGATTCTTTACTGATGATGATTCTTTACTGATGATTCTTTGCTGATGAAACAGACTGTTGCGGAATTTTGAGGTAAGCGAAATTCTACATTTGCTCTATCTTTATGATAGTATTCTACATTTGCTCTCTCTCTCTCTCTCTCTCTCTATATATATATATATATATATATATATATATATATATATATATATATATATATATATATATATATATATATATATATATATATATATATATATATATATATATATATATATATATAATATAATATAATATAATATAATATATATATATATATATACCCTAACCCCTAACCCTAACCTATATTGGTGCGCGAAACATGGAACGATAACCCAAGTTTCAATCTCGAACTCTGAGCCTGCAATCCTCTGTGGAGGCTTGCTGAGGCTCTTGGAAGCACCAGCGAAAATCGGACTCTGATTGGCTGTTTTTTAATTGTTCGTACCCATTTCTTTGACACTGATTCCGTGCTAATAATTATTCAAACTGTAACACTATTTAGTGATCAAACATAGTTTAATGAATAAAAAGTTTTATTTCTGTTTGTATATTGTGCTTAAACATATTATATCAATAAAACACACAATATAACTTTAATAAACTTATTCAGTTATTTCCTTCGCTTCTCATATGAATCAATGGACTATTCTGATATTATGCCAATAACAGAACTGTATAATACGAACAGTGCGGCATTACCATATAAAGTCATGAAAAACCGTTGCTTGTAATATCAAAATCAGCATTACTCTCGAAGCTAGCAACACAACAATCCATGATTTACCATATGCAAACCCCTGGCAAGTGCTCTTTGAAGAATTAAAGTCGTATCAAAACCCTGGCAAGTGTTCTTTGAAGAATTAAAGTCTTAGTAAATTGAACAATGGCACAATTCATGTTTGGCGGCAGCAATTTTCATTTATAAATGTCGAGCGGGGTACTGGATTCAAATGTACTGATTTTCGTGCAAAATTCACTGGTGTTTCCCAGAGCCTCAGCAAGCCTTCACAGATGAATGCAGGCAGAGTCTCTTAGAGAAAATCAGGGGCCTGGGCAAATTTTTATTTCGGGGCCCCTATTTTTCTCTAAAAATGTTGGCTAAAATTTTTTTCTCATACCATTATTTATAAAAAACATTTTTTAATTACACCTTTTGTGCCCCCCTCCCTTTTGCAAATTTTGGGGGCCCCTTTAAGGCTCGGGGCAAATTACCCCCACCCCCTCTCTCTGAGAGGCCCTGATTGCAGACAAAGGCCTGTTCATATGAGCCAGGTGGGACATAGCTTTTACGTCCCACCTTACGCAAGGTTAGGTCTCACCTAGCCAGGCTGGTAGTTTCTCATATGAACCCGAATTTACCATGTTGTAATTTTGCGATCTAAATTGTGTTATTCCTATATAGATATGCAATACTTCGATCTGAGCATTACTCTCCGACTGATACCGAAAGAACGCGGGCTGCTTGTTCACGAGACCATACGTTGTGATGTCGTCACGTCATTAGTTACAACATTACGTCAGTGGCGAGGGATGATGTTTTTCCCGCGTAGTCTCTTGGCCCGAGATATGTTGCAGCCTAGGATCGACAAATGTTGCAACAATAAATTTCATACTGGAAAGACTGCTGGCGAACAGGTATGTGACACTCGAATATTTGGTCAAATAAAGCGCCGGGGTTCAGAATCTCAAACTCATTAATAATTCGTGAGTAAATTAGCCAACCATATTGCTTTATTTTGCTCACATGATAATATACACTTAATGTCTGCTCCCGAGGGAAATAGTTAGTTTTGTTTTCCCGAGAATCTCAATGTTTCCCGAGAAGAAGTCGAGGGAAACATTAAGATTCGAGGGAAAACAAAACTAACTATTTCCCGAGGGAACAGGCATTAAGTGTTTTGTTATATAGCGACGAACAAAAATCAACTTCAACAACATTCATACAACAATTGTATTTCGTGACAAAAACTCTATAGTGTAAACGAGTTTAAAATTAAAAGAACCTACTTAAACGGTTTCAGCAGCATATCCTGTTGCCTGTTGTGTATTTTTCTTCTCTTTTATATTCTTTATTTGAACACAAACTTGGAAAATCGTAGTTTCTAATTATCTGAGTTGTGCCTCCATTTTGTTTATTTATGTACGTTGCCGGTCGGGGCGGGCAACAATTTTTCACTTGTTGCCCGGCGGGAAACATTGCATTTATCTGATGTCACGTGACCACAAATCAGCCAATCACGTTTGGTGTTCACGCTAGCTATATAACATTATATTCACAAGGTCTGGATATGAGGTATTCTGCAATCTGATTGGTTCTCTACTAGCAGGATATTAGCTCATATCCTGCTGGTAGAGGAAAACAAAATGGCGGCCAAACTGAATTTACGATGTTTTGCAAACGAGAAAACGGCAAGTTGTCGCTTTTTATAGCCTTCACATGATTAAAAACACAATGAAAAAACTCCCACAAATTGTTTTCAGGTTAGCAAATAAATGTTTAAAATTTAAAATGGTTAAAACTATATATTTTTGAAAAATAATCGGCCGAAAAAGCGAAGATAAAAACATAAACAAAATAGAAAAATATTGAAAATATTCGAAAAGCAAAGTCTGTGAATTCAGACCTTGTGTATATAATAAAACAGTTATTCCACCCACTCTCGTCGAATATGAGCGATAGCCGATTCGGCGCTACGCGCCTCATCGGCTATCAGCTCATATTCGACTCGAGTTCGTAGAATAACTGTTAAATACTGA
>CACRXK020005712.1:6318-19869 GCA_902702795.2 Paramuricea clavata
GTATGGGGGGTATGGGGGGTGGCACCCCCCGAAATACGAATCAACCCGATTGACAGGGCAATTTAAATGATAGAATGTAGAGTTATTAAGTAACTTATTACAGATAGCAAACAATAAGCAGCTCGTATGCATGTACATTGCCATCGGCAGTTCAATTATACACGTACCTTAGTGATGTATTGTATTAGCGCTGGCGCTGCAGGCCGCATCATTGGTTTTGGCAGGGCAATTCTGCCAGACACCCCCCTAATGAAAAGGAGCTAGTTTCGCCACTGTGTATACTGTATATCACGTTGCTTTATCAGTTTATCCATACGGAACAGGAAAACTATAGTAGATGGCTCATGTGGGTGTTATTTAATACACATACACCGATCAACATTGCCATCATGGTATAGCCAATAAATGATCATACTGTAATCCTATCCTATAAAATTATACCTAATTATAAATATGTTTTTACTATATCGATTTATTTTTGCTTAGCTGATACGCTTAACTTTCGTTACAATATATGATGTACCGTGCATATATAGTAATTACAACATATTAACATTTTTCAAATTTTCCAAATAAAGATTATACATGCGGCCATTGTAAATTTATAGCCAACTGAGTGCTGCTATCCTGCCTGTTTTATTACTAATTATAGCCAGAATCAACTTCAATGAAATTATACTGAAATTATACTAGCTATATATGTGACATATTATTAAGACTTTTCGTCTAAATGGTTGGTTTAAAATTCCTTGTTAATTTAAAAGAATCGAACATTTGAAAATATTGAAACACAACCTCGGAGATGTTTTGAGATTTGCAATTTTTGGCAAGCTTTATCCAAAATTTTCAACATTTATTGCAAATTCTTCATCAAATCGTAAGATTTGTCTAAATTTGACCTAAACTAGAATATGCAATCCTATCGTAGAACGTGTTTATATATGCAGTAGCAGTTAGGCTACTTTAATGCCGTTTTCGTTAACATTTTATATTGGTAATATTGCTTATGAAAGTGTTCAAATATATAGCCATTTTTTCACTCTCTTGAGCGCACTTAAGATTAAGGAAGAACAATATAGATTATACTAAAGGCAATGCCAATGTTAAACTTATACAGGAGAGTTTAAAGGCAACACGCAACAAAACTCGGACTATCTGTGTTGCCTCCGCTGCAGTACACAACAAAGTTCACATAAAATGTAAGTGAACACTTCTATGTTTTTAACATGCAATTCTATAGTTAGAATTCGAATCAGACTCTAGTCTAGCTTAATGTTAGAATCACACTCTAGCTAGCTTCTTGAATTTTATCAAATTCATACTGTGGCTGTACATAACATTTTTTCTTATAGCTATTTTTTAGTTAGGGGATTTTTACCGGCAATCAGTGCTTTCCGTTCCATCATTGACAATTACAGGTTGTAAAAATCTTGACTCAAAAACTTGAGTAAAATTAAATAACGCACGCATAGTGACTCGACATTTTTAGTCAAATTGCTCAAATTTATCAGAAAATTTACTTATGTTTTTGAATAAATATTTACTTTACTAAAAAACATAAGTAAATTTGCTCATAAATTTGTCAATGTGATTATTCAATATATTCACGAGCGATTTTCCGGGCGGGAAACGTCGAGGGAAACGTATTCTAATGATGAAGCTAAGAGCCCAGCGTAATGCTTTAATTAAATAGAGCCATACACAAATATATCGTAAAAGTTTCATTGAAAGTGCATATTTATTGAAAGATATCTTCAGACTAACAAAATTACATATTACAAGGTATTAAATTACAGACACATGCGGCCGGAATTAGAGAAGGAAGGTGGAGTTCTGTTTTTCTTTTCCTACTCTAATTCCCCTTGCTTGTCAGTTAAGCAAAGTTTGAATTTGAAAATTAAAAGACTCTCGCGAAGTTCATCATAGTTGGCGCAAGATGAAAGAATTTTGAAGTCATCGATGGAAACGGTGTGGCATACGTATGCTTGTGAATATACGTGTGGGATTACTGCTCTCATTGCCTGTTAAGGCGGAAACACCTAGGTGTTCCAATACTCAGGTGTGTCCACATATACGACACGACACAGGTTGGACACTGAAAAGAATACACTATACACTCGATCTCAAACCCTTAGGAATTTGGGTAATTTTAGTATTTTACTCAATATTTGAGTCATTGTGGGTGTCAAGTTCTTAATTTGAGTCAGTTTTCTTTTGCAGTGTATAAAACGATAACGAAAACAATTTCGCATGTTCATGATATTATGCTGCCTGGAAAACCCCATTAAAGTTTAGAGATTTGGATTTTTCGCCTACAATTATATAGGCATTTAATAATATGAAATTATTCAAATTAATATATGTTTTATTTATTACTAATAAATTAATTCTGGTGAAAATAGTTTTCACATATTATATTCTAGAATCGGTATCTATTTCTGTAGATTCTTTGTTTTACGTATGTTTTATGGAGTCATGATCATGGGGGAGACGTTTAAACGTTTTCTACGTACATGGACACTGTATAAAACTAAACATGCAGTGAAAACATAAAAATGTTGTATATGGGAAATGTATGTGCCCATTATGAAAATAAACAGGATACTTACACTTGAGGATCCTACACCGTCCCACTCACGAATACCATCCGTTGACGTGCATGCTGTTGCCAAAATTAGTGTGCAGGATGTATTAATATATAATTCTCTTACATTGATATGGGTATAGCGTCTCTTGGCTATTGGCGGCGGAACCGGGGGATCGACTAAGGAGCTATAGATTTCAAATATAGATTTCGGAATTTTTTCCGGAGTAGCATATACCCCGGACCACCCTTCAAAACAATCTTCCTCCCACCTCAGTCCACACCCTGTGGCGACTGGACATATCTGGTATGGATCTTCGTTGGAAATATTATGGAAATCCAATTTTCATACTAATTGCAATTTCCATATACTATGGTATATTATGGAAATAGTGTGAAAAAGGATCTCGCGGACAAAATCATTGAACAGTAATTCTTATTAACCAAAAGGAAGTCAAGAGGACGAGGCAGATTTATCCTAACATTTTGCGACCCAGCTATGACAATAGGCAAACCGTAACTTGTATATGACAGCGATCAGTTTGTGCATGCATGGTCCTGTCGTCGATCCACGAAATCTGAGCACACGTATATTTGATCGAAGATAACTAAACTAGCAGTTTCAGCCAAGTTACTTAGTTATGTCAACTGACTACATTTCCAAAACTCACGTGAAGAAGTTATATGATAGTTTAAGTGCACTTTTTTTAATAATGATTCTCAATTTCAGAATTCGAAGTGAAATGGATAAGGAACTGTTTTCAGCTTATTTGATAAGGATCTACGTATGTCTACACTGTTCCTGTTTCTTACAATTAATAACGGGATAAAAATCAATCCCACATCTACGTGTGTGGCACAATAATAGCTTGTATAAATCTAGAAATTCCAATAAATAAAATCTCATTTCCCATGGAAATAGGGTCAAATAGTTTCGGACAATAATTTGTCATAGAAATAGCGTGGGTATACGTGGAACTTGCTTATTGTTCTTGCTATTATCTCTAGTTCTTGCTATTATCTCTATACATATAACATATACATACACATACACATACACATCAACCCAATTAAAATTTCATTCATGGTTGCATAAAAATGGCTAAACTGTACTTCGAAGATGCTGACAATTTATTTAAACTATTGTGAATCCTCTATATTAATACCCCTGTTATGTCTGGTTATTTTATGTATGTCTCGGGGAGGGCGTAATTAGAGAGGGGGCTTATAATCAATACGAGGACGCGTTAATTTACGGGAGGCTTAATAGAGAGGAAGGATTGATAAACTTCTACCAATATATATATGGCGGCGGGGGATTATTATTAACTGTACTTTTGACACAACATGTCTCCCTGTCCAAAATTAACGTTTATTGGTAGGAAATATTCTGGACTCGAGTATAACGTCGTCGCCCTTACTTAGTTTATACAAAATTAAGAACCAAGCTCAAAGGCGAAGGTTTTATGAAATATTTGCCAATATGCGGTTGAGTATTTTAGATTTTCCTGTGACAATAATATAACTCTGATAGTAACATATCAGTATAATGCTCGATGACAAGAATTACACATTGCAACTGTTTACACAAGTAATTGAATTATATCGTCTTATCAATTTGCACATCACCATTACAAAATTAAGTACAGATCTTCTCTTAATATTTGGGCATAAATAGTGCTAATATTTCAATTCCTGCTGTATTGGTTAGGGTTAAGGGTTAGGTTAGACTTGCGCAGGCAGTACTATGGTAATTGATACACCAGGCGGAAATCTTAGTCTAAAGATAAAGAGCAAAGCCCATGTAAATAACTAATTTAAATCCAAACCCTGTAAATTCATTTAGATTGCTCTGAAGATGTTGTATTGTAAACAACGAAACGTTAGCTAATAAATTTTTTACTTTTATTATGTTTGGATTTAAAGTTATTTGCTGGGCTCTGCTCTTTATCTTTAAACTCAGACAGTACTATAGTGCACAAAATTAAAAGTGAACCAAAAATAATCCGTGCGAAAACGTTTGCTGCTGTATTTTACATCATTAATTCGTGTGCAATTCAATTGGTTGGTATTGTACTGACACAAAATATTGACCATTTATATAGAAATGTAAATTTCAAATTCTGCTATATGACATGTAGAATATGTAATTGCCATTAAATCGGCGAATACATTAAACTGAAGTTATGAATTCTCACACTTTTGACGTTGCGGCATTCATCCATGCAATGACCAATATGGCGACAATCTCTTTGTGCTTTAAATCTGTTAACTAAATTATTTGCACTCACTTATACAACGGGATTTTTCTAGTTGAAAATTTTGTTTTATTTCACTAGATGTTTCAAATCGATGGATTTGCTATAGGGCTTGATATTCTAAATCAGCTCCTGAACTACACGTTAATCAGCGATGTTTCAACTGATGCGCCTATATAACCTCTCTGCAGCATTTCTAATTCCCACGTTTATTTCAGGTCATACAACACATTGTTTTGTTTTCAAACAATCGAGCAGTTGAACCTAATAGTATAAATAATGAACGTTCCCTAATATGGTACTACTAATATCGGTACAGGTGGCGTTTTTATCCATGCCGTTCCAAACATCATGTAGTGTATATAAATTAATCTTCAGGAAATACGGCAATTAAGTAACCGCAACCTTGATTATAAGCTCATGATATTGGCTGATTATCTCCTTTATCTGATACAAATCATTTTCGACTAGTCAATTCTATCCTCTTTTTCATCGCCTATAACATGAATAATTTCCATATTTATCGTTACACGGCACTACTGATCTTCTAATTTATATCCACCGTTCAGTGTTGTTTATGGAACCTAGCGAGAATATAGAAAATATATACACAGCTCGAATATAACCATTTACACATATTTCATGAAATATTGTTTAATCCAAGACCAGCTTGAATATAGGTTTCCATCCATGATATACAATATCGATGATCAGATTCATATTTCGCTGTTTATGGGTTAGGTCAGCGGTTACACCGTTAATAATATACATAAAGATATTACTCGACTGTGATTGGTTGATTTCAGTGCAGTTAATCCCAAACAGCAGTGCAATTTTCTGTAATAACAGTGCAATTTTTTGTAATCACAGTGCAAATTTCTGTAATCACAGTGCAAAAATCTGTAACAAACTGATCTGATTGGTGGAAAAACATTGTGATAATTAAATCAGCCAATCAGTTTACAGTTCATTTCACGAAACTTTGGCCACGCCAATTGCGAGGTTGGTTGGGAATTTGGGAACTATAAACACGAGATCATCAAGTTGATTGGAAACCGGCCAATCAAATTCGGAAGTTTCGCGTCAAATTATCGAAATTCGTTATGAAATTCCGAACAAAGTTCGCAAGCAAGTTCGCAAATTGCAAACGATTTTGACGGTAAATTTTAAAAACTAAACTTATTGTATTAAACTTATTATAATTTTAAACCTGAAATTATTATTATTATGATGTTATTTATTATTAAATGAATAAGTTTAATACAATAAGTTTAGTTTTTAAAATTTACGTAACGTCAAAATCGTTTGCAATTTGCGAACTTGCTTGCGAACTTGGTTCGGAATTTCATAACGAATTTCGATAATTTGATGCGAAACTTCCGAATTTGATTGGCCGGTTTCCAATCAACTTGATGATCTCGTGTTTATAGTTCCCAAATTCCCAACCAACCTCGCAACTGGCGCGGCCAAAGTTTCGTGAAATCAACTGTAAAGCAATTTAGTTTAAAGAAGTAACGGTCACAGATTGCTTCAAACAAAACAAATATGGCGCCGCGCTACACGAAATGAAAGTTGACTTCGGTTGAAAAATATGGCTTTTATCTTTATTTTTAAGTGGAAAAGCATTTACCTTAAACAAGACAAAAAAAATTACATAGTCGAGAGGAATTTTCAAGCTGTTAGCGTTGTATAATGTGATATAACAGAGTCAGGAAAACTTTGCCAGTGGAATGTTCGCTATAAACGCGTAACTGCAGGGGAGTTGCGAACGATTCCAGATTGGGAGGGCGTCATACCATAATGACCAGCTGTTTCAATGAAAATGACCAACCAGGGCCGTCCTCAGGGAATTCTTCAGGGGGGTGTAAGGTCATTTCAACCGACCAGTACCTGGGAAAATTTTTTTTGGAACAAATTATTTTTGACGCCCCCCGTCGCCAAAAAAGTTCGGTCAGTGTACCATTTTGGGGGTTCAAAAATTTTTCCGGACATATCAAAATTTTTCGAAACATAAAACAAATTTTCCATACATCACAAATTTTCTCCATTTATCAAAAAAATTTTTCTAAAATTCCGAAAATTTCTAGAATATTCGAAATTTTTGTAAATATACCATGGTCAGTGGTCTGAAAATTGATGTACTTCATTGCAGTATATACGTAATTGTAATCGGCGTTTTCGATTTTTATAAAGATTTGAAATTAATATAACATTTCCTTTAATATTAATATTTAAATAATTCCTTTGACCAAGAAAAAATTTTGACCAACTTTTCAAAGTTCAGAATTATTGGGGGGGGGGAGTCGCATCCCCCCCCCCAAGCCCCCCAGTCGCCACGCCCCTGCGCGTAAGTTAAAACTACAATTGTCTCGAACATTTTTATGTAAATTATTAATAAGTAATAGCATTGTTTCTCGTGAAATTTGGATAAACATGCACTCGTGATTTTTTCAAAGACCTCAAATAGCACTCGTCCTTCGGACTCGTGCTATTTTGAGGTCTTTGAAAAACTCACTCGTGCATGTTATATCCAAATTCCACTCGAAACCATGCTATTACCTATACTAATTATAGGGTTGGGGTTGGGAATGTCAGTGAACCTTGAAATTTTAATTATCAACGGAAGAACGTCATTGACTGTAAATTTAAAAAAAAAACATAACAATATCAGTTAATTTATCTCAATTGCACATATCTCTGGGAGTGCTCAATAATTATACAGAGCGAATCGTGCTGGTATAAACTACCCTAGGTAATTTAGATCTTCCACACTTTTAATAAAGAGTATTCGGTACTCTTCCAGAGTACTACTCTATTTGTTCTTTATTTTTTCTGAGACTACTCTATTTGTTTTCTTTTCTTTTCTTTTGTACATCGGTATTAATAGCTAAGTTTTTTAATACAAGTTTTTAATGTTGCACTGGTGTGTTGATGCGGCGTACGTGCACAGGCATACATGCCAAAATTCTTTAGGCAAAATTCTTTACGTTTCCTTGCCAAATGAGAGGTTACCTCGCACGCTATATCATTTAGATTATGTATATATCAATCACACAATATACTGAAAAGGAACAAATAGAAAACAAATAAGTTACGCCGCGACAGCAATAAGAATCTTTATGGCTGTAGAATGTTATATTTTAATTCTTTATTGCCAAATCATTATCAAACTCTTGAGGTATCAAACTTATACAGTACATCTCAACTTCTTATCAAATTCAAATTTACTCAGTGACGTCAATATAGCAGTACGATTATTGAAATCTCTATCTTCAATGAAGTGCGTTAGTGTACATTGGTACATCCATATCTTATCTTAAATGAAGATGTCATTTACGTTTGCTCATGACGTTAGGCCATGCAGAAGAGTAGTTTAATATAGTGGTATAGTTATTGGATTCTTCTGAGCACAATATGGCAAAATGTTAAGTTCAGACCGAGGTTCGAGCTCGTGACCAAGGTTCGAGCCCAATATATATTGAAGTCTCAACTTAATATTAGTATCTATTGACCAATGAGAGACCGCAGTTGCATTCCTAGCTCAGCCAATTGACCTTAGAAGTCACGTCACTGTCAGACTGATGAATATTTGATCCACATCTATCCCGCATTGCATTGCTTAATGTTTTCATGGATTGAAAATTAAGCACTTCTATTGCTATTTAGTATATCATTTGTATTCTTGCAGTCATGTCAATGTTCTAATATCTTTGGCACGTCTTTCCAAACTATTTTATCGGTTTTGAAATTGAATGACAAACACATTAAGCCATCTTAAGTTGTGACGTCATTGCGAAGTACGAAATAAAAAATGTAATCGTTTTTCCTCTCAAATGGTAAATACATGCAGTAAAGATGTTAATTTTAGGCTCTCTTTTATTTCGATTTAAACTTTTAATGGACTTTAGAAGTGCTTACGTCACGTAATTTTCAAACAATGAATTATTTACCCAAAAGTATCCCACAAATGGCACAATGTCAATGCACTGGGCATTCCAAAAGTCATCTGTATTAAAAATTGCGAGACGTATACGTAAGCACTTCTAAGGTCTATTGCTATATATTTTGACTATCTTAAACTATTTCAACTATTCGTTAACTATTCCCAGAGTTTTAAACTACATACGTAGGGTTATGTTCAACATATCTTGCAAACCATGCTCATGTATATTTAATATACATATACTCGATAGATACGTTTTTTTATATTTCGCTGCGAACGTCCTCATAACAAATTCGCCACTGCTAATTATCGTCGCCGCTTAATCTCTGAGACACTTCGTCTCTTTTGAAAAAGAAAACTAAGTCATGTTATCATACGCCGATGTTTATCGGATAAAATATGCATACTGCAGGATCGAATTTTGTTTATTTATAAATTCGTGCTCACGAGTGTGTCTGCTTTCGTGCATTTGAAGCTAGGCAAGAGCTTGCTTGAGGCTATATATACGTGGGCATTTAAAATAACAAAGTGGAAACTGGTACTTGAATAGTCATGCAGGCATGTACATCCTTCTATTGTAGGCTATAAATATTTATAGCTATACGTCAGGAATATAGAGAACTTTTTATCTTCAGGATCTATGAGATCATATACTGACCACACTTGATAAACAACACGCTTCAATATTTACCGGCTATATTATACGCTGATTTCTTCTCAGTCCTCGCAATTCTACTTCTTGGTATGATCTGTTAACCAGAAAGCATTTCCGCAATTGAAGATTACATAGTTCTATCGGTACTGACGGAATCGAGAGCCATTTCGTCTCAACAAAACAGAAACGGTGAGAACAGTTTATTGATTTGTTTGATATTTGACATTTATTGAAATAGTTGTATCACGGCATCAAACCAAATCACAGAATTTTAATTAATAATGTATTTTGTAATCATGCACCATGAACAGTACTGATATAACTTATTATAACATCATTGTCACGCGAGCAACTATAGATAGATGAATACAATCTTTTTGTTAATATTATAATGATGCTTTTTTGATATATTGTTGACAGTAGATGCTATGTAGACTATATAGGTTGCCTTTCCTTTGAGTCTTCAAACGGTCGCTTTCATGATGGTCGATATCACCTTAATAATAACGGAATTATTCCGTTACCTGATTATTACATTAATTTAGGGTGAAACTGCATGACTCTTTAACATTAAGTAAACAAAAAATACCTCTAGGCTCTATAGTTATGTACATGTTATGGTTTCACATAATTGAAAGTCGGAAAAGGCAATTTCTAGCTAGATTGAACTGCGACGCAAACAGATAATATTGAAAGTATCATATTCTAAAACTTTCCCATGCATGCATAGAGCTGGAATTTTTTCATTGAATTGCTTAGTCAAACACATGCCCTTTAATCATAGAGTATACGTGACTATAATTATAAATACTATTACAATCAATTCTCTGGTTTGAGAAAGCCTGAGTATGAGGTAATTGATACAATGAAAGAATACTCGAAGTCCTCAAATATCAGTGTTGCTAGCGCTGATTTTACACAACCAGGGCTAATTTGAACGTTTAAGATGTCGTGAGTTCCATTCAATTTATAAATATTATAATGAATGCGCATAAATATAAGTGGTGATAACATGTCGCATTTTGGGCTCCTATTTGGACAGGTATCTTTCCGCCTTTTCTGGAACCTACCTGCAGGTGCATGCTATTTTTAAAGAAATCTGTTTGGACTTCGCATCGGCGTAGAGTGGCGTACGTAGTGATGGTTCAGCTGCTCCTCATAATGACCAATTCTGACTCTTCCACAGTCCCTAACATTGCTTATTCATGCAATGACTCAAGGGAATGCGATGAAATTGAGTATAACGCAAAGAACCATGGGAATGCCCCGAGCGCATTCCCATCATTCAGCGCGCGTTGGGTAAGCGACTGGGGACGAGTCAGTGACCAATTAACAAGTTGTTATAAAGGCTTATAAAACTTGCAGCGTTTTTATTGGGTACTAGAAAACGTTTTATGTCTATAAGCAGCTGTATTCGCGTTATAAGAATGGGGAATAGGGTGGTGGATACGAACATGCTACACGCCACAACCGAAGTTCGGATATCATAATTAAGAATAAGATCATAAAGGCAGGTTGTTACACGACGCGATTCGTCGTATATGATAATTCTTGTTCTGGCGTATGTATTACTAATCGAATAAGCATGCATGCACTGATGCATCGTCATGAACTGGCTGAAGAGGAATTGCGACGTCAGCAGTAATTTTCATACGCTAGAATGACAATTGCACATGACGAATTATCTAGAAATCAATTCAGATTCAAATTTGCAACTAACAACAATTAAAGAAATTTAGTAATTTATTTTTAGTAACTTAGCAATTGCATGGATCATAAACCACATTTTCCGTGTAGGTCGGAAACTTTATCAGTTCATACAGACATGGCGATTTACGTAAATTCGAGACTATTAGGCTATGGGCTGTTGGTCAAAATTATTTCGCTTCGTGGCACCCATGTGGGAAATACTTGCTTTGGGGTTTATTTGAAAGGCATATAGGTACATCACTACCAAAAAAAGTTCCCAAGCAAAAAAGTTGCCCAATCCCGAGAAAATGGGTGATCAATGATTATCATCTATTAAATTGTATTACAGCAAAAAAATGGGAAATTCTGTATTCAATTACAATAAAAATGACTTTCATCATCGGAAAATGTACAAAAAACCGCATATAAGACTTTTAAACAGTTTTTTGATTTTTCAAATAGTCTTTGAGTTATTGCTGTTTTAAATGTGAAAATTGGACCAAAATGTCGCAATAAGGACTGGGTACTAGGTCAAAAACGCGTTTTTGACAGCGTATAACTCGAAAACAATTATGGATATAAGAGACTGTTTAATTGTCTTATATGTAGGTTTTTGTAAACTTTCTGATAATGCAAGTCATTTTTGTTGTAATTGAATACAAAATTTTACATTTTCTTGCTGTAGGCCTAATACAATTTAATAGAGGATAATCACTGATCACCCATTTTCTCGGTGTTGGGCAGGTTTTTTGCTTGGGAACTTTTTGTGGTAATTAAGCATCTATGGTTCTATGAATTGAACCACAGAAAATCTATCACCCAGGAGGGTGCCACGAAATTGCTTTTCTAGGCACTTTTTTGCACAACAGCCCACGGCTTATATAGCTTGCAAGTGTTTGATATAAATCGTAAGGATTACCACGCACAAAGTCTTGTACGTCTTTATACTTCATGCATGTCAATAGTTGTAATTGGAAATGAGGTTCGACACGTAGAAGAGTCATGATCATGATCAGTTTTTGTCCCCATTTAATTCCCATATATTGACCATATACAGGGTGTATCAAAAAAAGCGCAATCCTCGACTGAAATGTAAATTGCTAAACAAATAATAGACGAAAACGTTAAAGTTTACATTCATTTTAAAGCGTAGCCAATCAGCTTTCTAACAGTGGGTTGTTTCTTAAATTTGACTCATTGGTTCGCGGGTAATAATACTTTACGTTATTGCGATTGGAGATTAAAAAAATTGAGATGGAATAACAAATCGTTCTCATGAAAATAACTGATTTTTTCATTAAAACAAAAAAATGTTGCATTTTATTAAATGGATTGTAACAATAAGTATAATTACGGCTTTTCTTCCACTATTTTTAACTCAGTTTGAAACTTCAAATGCGATATAATTTTGGCTTGGACCATCTAAGCTGACTGACATCAACTTGCTATAATTTCTGTTTACATTACATCGCAATTCGATGACACTCTGGCTCAGACACCAGAATGTTTTGACGATTTTTAGCATTCGTTTAGGATTTTCAAACAACCTGGTCTCTTTTAAAATACTTTTAATTTGTTCTTACGTGGTTTTCCAGATGTAGTGACGACAACATTAAAGTTTAAAGAAGAAAATTCTAACATTTAAACAGACTAAACAATAACATAGTAAACTTGCATAATTGAACAGCAACTAAAAATGATAGGTTTTACTAAATCTTTTCCTGTGCAATTATTACTAGCATTGGAGACAAGAATAATAGTTTGTTTGAAAGAGAAAAGAACAGGCTTTGAAGTAAGCCTAAAAGCGTTTAACTAGAAATAGTATTTCGAAAGTTATTAAGCACAAAAGATGAATTGCGTTTATTTTGATACACCCTGTATATATATATATATATGACCTCATGCATGCATGAACTCATTGAATAAACAAGATCACACAATCGATAAATGAGACAAAGTCAGAGAGGATTGTCTTTAAATATTGATAAGTTTAACTTATCAGTATTTAATAATTTATATAATATTCCGGAACATAGGCCTATATATAGATGCAAAAATGCATGTGTAAAAAACCCTCAGTTACTGTATCTCGTTTCTCAGTTTCTGCTGATTATACTATATATACAGTGCTTTCTAAAACGAAAATGAGCAATTCATTTCACTTCTTATCACTTAACATAAGATATGACATGTTAATTGATCACATGGCACAACGAAGCACCCAGGCATATTTGCAGCACTGGAACATCTTTTAATGGGACTTTTGTTCCGTTCGCACCTCTATCTATTGGTCTCCTGTTCATTTTATTACTATTGTATATATAATTATTTGTATATATATATTTTCTTGTTGCAAGATCAATAAAGCTGTTAAATCAAAATCAAAATCAATTTAAGAATGTATCACTGGGGGGGGGGGGGG
>CACRXK020005713.1:0-27197 GCA_902702795.2 Paramuricea clavata
CTTTGCCGTTTTTTCCAGATGTTACCACCATTGAAAAGGAGGGAGTTTCTTGCGTGTTTAATGATTGACACATGTTGTTCAGGGATGGTAACATAATTTCTAGCCCACGAAATTGATTTATCTAGAAGATCCTCTGTAATGGAGGGATAGAATTCAGCTATGTCAAAGGAAATAAACGAGTACCTTTGTTTGTTTTGAATGTTCTTAAACCAATCAATAACTGATAAGGAGTTTTTCCATTGCTGCACGCCAATGTTATTTCTAATTTGTGAGTTAATGTCATCAAGAATAGTTTTACTAATCTTTCCGAGATCACTTTTTGCTGGGTTTATCAGGCGATAGGTTGGGTTGGCTTCAAAATTATCTTTGTGGTCTTTAATTGTCACAAACGCTTCTTTAGTTGCCATGGTTTCAATGCGGTTACCGATGGAGAGATCATTTGCAAGGTCCCTAAGATCACAGTTTATGTCTTCTAAAATGTCATTATCGACTATCTTGTAAGTTTTAGTGACGTTGTCATTCAAGATTTTGTTGTAGTTGTCAGCAGATGTCTCGTAAACATTTCTGGTTTTATCCGCGAACACGAAAACGTTTGGCGATGATTTAACCTTTTTAAGATCATTATCTAAACTATCAAGAAATGTATCTGTAACCTTTCTGAACTGGATATTTTCCATCATATTAATAAGATCTTCCTCAAACGCTTTCATTTCGATAACAACTGGTGGCGATTTCTTAGATTTCAAACCGAACTTGTACTCCGCGGTGGCATTTGGTTCATGAAGGAAGAAATGCGCTTTCCATCTCATTCTGTTTACCACATTTTCCACTTTGTCGATAAGTCTTTTCCGATAAAAATCTTGCGATGGCAGTCCAATGTTTTTCAAGGAATAGTTAAATCGAATTTGATTCATCTTAAGTATTTGTTAAACTGCACAATAACGAGAGTGCACAACTGCAGAACAGGTGCGAAATATCAATAATAATCGTTGATTCAAACAAAAGTATGAACGCACTGAGTAGTTTGAAGAGTGCTCAACACCAATATTAGTAGAGCTTTATAATTGTTGTCTTTTCTACTTAAAATTAATTAAGTCGCAACTCTGAGTTTCACGTTTACACGATCTTCAGGCGACGATGTATGTTCAACTAACTTTTCCTGCTTGATGACGTTGATATCCGTTGTGCTGCTTGCGTGACTGAGTTTGCGTGCGTGATTGAGCTTGCGCACGTTCAAACTTTTCGGCCAAGAATCGTTTTTGGTGGACGCACTTCGAGAACAACTCGCGTCTTCTATATTTAGCAAGTTTGACTTATCCGCTTTTAAAATGCAAAGTTTCTCTTGGAGGCAAAGGTTGCATCTCTTTCCACCGCTGGAATACGAGGCTGCTCGTTTTAGGATAGACCAATTAATCGTGAAGTCCTGCTGCTTTTCTTTTAAGTTCCACACGTATTTTGAGAGCTCCGTATTGTTCCTGTATATAACATTATTGAAAGATTTATTGTGGTTATATAACCGTGTCTTAAAGGTGTTTCCCGTCATGCCAATGTATTCTTTAGGTTCCGAATTGTTGGTTACCACCTCTGCTTTATAAACTATGCAGTCTAATAGGCATTTCTTTTGAAGAGGGCATTCGTTGCTATTATTACAATTGCATGTGGCGCTGTATGTTGATGATGATGTTTGGGTTGTCGATTTTGGTCTTGATAGTATTCTGGTGTTATGCTTAGAAATTATACTCTTGCAATTATCCATGCAGCTGTAACTGACTTTCACCGAGTTACGATTAAATATCTTATGAAGGCAATTGGAGGGTGGGAAATGTTTGTCAATTAAACTGAGGAAGATCTTGCCCACGTTTGTTCTTACGTTCTTGCTGAACGGTGGATTGAACCAAATTATGTTTCGTTGTCTTCGTTTATTACCCCTACCGTTGTTGCTTGGGGTATAATGCAAGTTCGCATGATAGTTGCTGTGGTTCAATGCGCTTTCATACATGGGTGCAGCGGCTGAAAAGGCATTCTGGTCGGATGATAATTGCGAAATACGTTTGTTCACTGATAGCGGGATTTGCTTTATGATTGATGGTGGATGATTCGAATGACTGTTGATGAAAAGGGGGGTCATTATTAGGTTTCCGGTAAGGCTTGTAACTCTGCTCGTGTAAATTCAAAGTTAAGTCGAGGAAGTTGACGGTTTGGTGGCAAATTTCGGCTGTTATCTTTAACTGGAAGTTCTCTGCAAACAACTTGTGCAGGTCTTTTCTTGCCTTATCGGCTAGACGTTTGGAAGTTCCCTTCAGTAAAATAAGTCCATCATCACGATAAAGACCAACGTAATCTTTCCCGTATTTCTCAGCTAAGGAGTTTAGAATAAATAAGCCGACTAGCTCACATACCTCTGCGCCGTCGTAACTTCCCATTGTAACGTCAAATGTGGTGTTGCTTTGCCGTTTTTTCCAGATGTTACCACCATTGAAAAGGAGGGAGTTTCTTGCGTGTTTAATGATTGACACATGTTGTTCAGGGATGGTAACATAATTTCGAGCCCACGAAATTGATTTATCTAGAAGATCCTCTGTAATGGAGGGATAGAATTCAGCTATGTCAAAGGAAATAAACGAGTACCTTTGTTTGTTTTGAATGTTCTTAAACCAATCAATAACTGATAAGGAGTTTTTCCATTGCTGCACGCCAATGTTATTTCTAATTTGTGAGTTAATGTCATCAAGAATAGTTTTCCTAATCTTTCCGAGATCACTTTTCGCTGGGTTTATCAGGCGATAGGTTGGGTTGACTTCAAAATTATCTTTGTGGTCTTTAATTGTCACAAACGCTTCTTTAGTTGCCATGGTTTCAATGCGGTTACCGATGGAGAGATCATTTGCAAGGTCCCTAAGATCACAGTTTATGTCTTCTAAAATGTCATTGTCGACTATCTTGTAAGTTTTAGTGACGTTGTCATTCAAGATTTTGTTGTAGTTGTCAGCAGATGTCTCGTAAACATTTCTGGTTTTATCCGCGAACACGAAAACGTTTGGCGATGATGAAACCATGGCAACTAAAGAAGCGTTTGTGACAATTAAAGACCACAAAGATAATTTTGAAGTCAACCCAACCTATCGCCTGATAAACCCAGCGAAAAGTGATCTCGGAAAGATTAGTAAAACTATTCTTGATGACATTAACTCACAAATTAGAAATAACATTGGCGTGCAGCAATGGAAAAACTCCTTATCAGTTATTGATTGGTTTAAGAACATTCAAAACAAACAAAGGTACTCGTTTATTTCCTTTGACATAGCTGAATTCTATCCCTCCATTACAGAGGATCTTCTAGATAAATCAATTTCGTGGGCTAGAAATTATGTTACCATCCCTGAACAACATGTGTCAATCATTAAACACGCAAGAAACTCCCTCCTTTTCAATGGTGGTAACATCTGGAAAAAACGGCAAAGCAACACCACATTTGACGTTACAATGGGAAGTTACGACGGCGCAGAGGTATGTGAGCTAGTCGGCTTATTTATTCTAAACTCCTTAGCTGAGAAATACGGGAAAGATTACGTTGGTCTTTATCGTGATGGTGGACTTATTTTACTGAAGGGAACTTCCAAACGTCTAGCCGATAAGGCAAGAAAAGATCTGCATAAGTTGTTTGCAGAGAACTTCCAGTTAAAGATAACAGCCGAAATTTGCCACCAAACCGTCAACTTCCTCGACTTAACTTTGAATTTACACGAGCAGAGTTACAAGCCTTACCGGAAACCTAATAATGACCCCCTTTTCATCAACAGTCATTCGAATCATCCACCATCAATCATAAAACAAATCCCGCTATCAGTGAACAAACGTATTTCGCAATTATCATCCGACCAGAATGCCTTTTCAGCCGCTGCACCCATGTATGAAAGCGCATTGAACCACAGCAACTATCATGCGAACTTGCATTATACCCCAAGCAACAACGGTAGTGGTAATAAACGAAGACAACGAAACATAATTTGGTTCAATCCACCGTTCAGCAAGAACGTAAGAACAAACGTGGGCAAGATCTTCCTCAGTTTAATTGACAAACATTTCCCACCCTCCAATTGCCTTCATAAGATATTTAATCGTAACTCGGTGAAAGTAAGTTACAGCTGCATGGATAATTGCAAGAGTATAATTTCTAAGCATAACACCAGAATACTATCAAGACCGAAATCGACAACCCAAACATCATCATCAACATACAGCGCCACATGCAATTGTAATAATAGCAACGAATGTCCTCTTCAAAAGAAATGCCTATTAGACTGCATAGTTTATAAAGCAGGGGTGGTAACCAACAATTCGGAACCTAAAGAATACATTGGCATGACGGGAAACACCTTTAAGACACGGTTATATAACCACAATAAATTTTTCAATAATGTTATATACAGGAACAATACGGAGCTCTCAAAATACGTGTGGAACTTAAAGGAAAAGCAGCAGGACTTCACGATTAATTGGTCTATCCTAAAACGAGCAGCCTCGTATTCCAGCGGTGGAAAGAGATGTAACCTTTGCCTCCAAGAGAAACTTTGCATTCTAAAAGCGGATAAGTCAAACTTGCTAAATAGAAGACGCGAGTTGTTCTCGAAGTGCGTTCACCAAAAACGATTGTTGGCCGAAAAGTTTGAACGTGCGCAAGCTCAATCACGCACGCAAACTCAGTCACGCAAGCAGCATAACGGATATCAACGTCACCAAGAAGGAACAGTTAGTTGAACATACATCGTCGCCTGAAGATCCTGAAAACGTGAAACTCAGAGTTGCGACTTAATTAATTTTAAGTAGAAAAGACAACAATTATATATATATATATATATATATATATATATATATATATATATATATATATATATATATATATATATATATATATATATATATATATATAATATATATATATATATATATATATATAGGCATATATATGCATATATACATATATATATATATATATATATATATATATATATATATATATATATATATATATATATATATATATATATATATATATATATATATATATATATATATATATATATATATATATATATATATAAAAATAATCACCTGGCAAAAAGTTTCATGGTTTTTGGGTTTCATGGTTATATATATATAGGTTATATATATCATGGTTTCATGGTTATATATATCATGGTTATATATATCATGGTTATATATATATATATATATATATATATATATATATATATATATATATATATACCCTCACCCTGGGATCTGGCGCCGTTGGTTCTGGAACTATGGATTACTCTAAATCAACTTCTTTTAAGAAATCCCCATGTGAGAATAATATTCAAATACTCCAAAAGTACTGAATCCATGCACGGCTTTACATTATGAAATTTGTGTTTGTTAATTCCCTACTGTTTTCGGGATGTTTCATAACACACAATTTTATGTTGAATATTATATACCTACTTGATTAATCGTTTGCTCAATCGATCGCTGCAACTCTGTAGGAATCTCTCAACTACTGTCATAGTATGGACAGATAAAAAGTCAGGATTTTCTCCTAAAGCCTGCAAATATAAATAAAATCTAATAAGCATATTGTATGACTATACGTTTACACTTGCACCGGATAGCTTTTCATAGCAACGTAAAAACACCTATCCGTACCTTTTATATGAACGCTATTGTCAGAGGAAATATTGAAACGGAGAGATATTGTTTCGCTCAGCTTCTGAAAGTTGTAAATTCCGTATCGGATAGGTGTTTTTTTTATGCCGCTACGGAAAGCTATCCATGTAGTAGGCTGTAGTGTAAACGTGGTCTATATTCCACAAACAGGTCTGGCGGCCGGGTCATTTTCAGTGGCTCAGATTTAGCAATTATATAACGAGGCTGAGTTGTCTATGAGCGGATATTCAACGAAGCCGAGTTATCTAGTTGTTTTATACTATACACTCCTACTCAAAATACAAACTCAAAACGCAATTGGGAAAATTTAAATAAAATTTAAAAGCATGCACGAGCCTTTCAATGATTTCTTTCAACCTTCGCATGTTCCGCTTGCGGGCTTCTTGTTTACTTTTTGCAAAAAACCCGGCAAAATGTTTTTTTTTTAAAAAATACACAGCTCGTAAGTTTACCTTCCAAAGTCGAAAAACGTTCGTTGCATCAGCTGGATGGCATGATTGTCCGGGAGGACATGTATGTTCAATAAACATGCGTACAACATCCAGACGAATCCAGGTGGTTCTATAAAATATAAAATATAAAATATGAAATAACTTATTGATTACTTGTAATGATGCATACTTGTAATGATGCATACTTGCAATAGAGCGCGGAAGGGTGATTTTAGTTGAGTAAGCAATGTCAGTTATTCGTAATGCTTGAACGTTACAACGTTTGAAGAAAATAGACTATAATTCACGTTTGCGTTTGCTTCCTTCAACCTTCGCCCACATTGTTTGCCTAGTTTGGTTGAGTCTATACAGGGTGTATAAAAAAAGGTAATCGAACTTCAGCGCGATATTGTACGTGAATTACTCGCCGTATGAACAAAATGTTTTCATATTCGGAAAGATCAGGCGTTTAGCTATTCAATGACATGTTTTTCATGCCAGGTGGAGAAAAAATAAGCAAGCACGGGACCGATAAAAAATGTTAGTCAGAATCGTATATTTTCACCTCTGTGCCTAATTAGTTAAAGCAGCGGATGTATAACAAAAGAAAATTAAGCAATTAATCACAAACTTGTCGTAGTTTAGCTAAGATTCATTCCTACTTAATAATAATTATGAATATGTGCGTAGTTTATTGAAGTGAAATTCATCAACTTAAGTACCGAAGGGGGCTAATTTTCAATGGTTTTAGACCCAACTCTCAACGGTAAAAATATGCGATTCTGACTAGAATTGACTTTTGGACTCGCGTACTTATCCATTTGGTATAAAGAACATATCATTCAACAGCTAAAAGCCTGATCTTTCCGAACATGAAAAAAATCTCGTTCATACGCAAAGTAATTCAGATACAATAACGCGCTGAAGTTTCATTACCTTTTTTTTATACACACTACATGTAGTACACGCAGGATTAGGAATGCGCGGTGAATAATTGTTTAATATCGTTATCTATTCAAAATCATCCTTACTGCAGAAACAGTGATATGGTCTAGGGCTTTTCGTACGAAGGCCAAATAAGGCTATCTATGGATAAGTATACACACCTACAATTTTGTAAAATATGAGCAGATCTCGCTTCAGAAAGTTGAGAACTAAACTGTGCCTCATTGCTACCATTTTCTTTCTGTTGTTGTGCCGGTTTTGAGATTTCACTTTTCATAACTTGTATGATAGGACGTACGCATTGAACTCGCTTACACCAAATCAATCTATTTTCAGCGTTTTCCAGATCATCAGGACATGGTTCCAATTGCTGCAAGCAACACTCTAGTGCCACGACATCCAGAATCTAAAATTATTGTAAAGGCATTACACGCGAACAAGAATCTTATAAACATCGTAATCATGAAGTCTACTACAGTAGGCTACCTGAATACCATGGACCGCGCATGCTAGCCAAATGATCCATTGGTGCTGAAATTTTCAAGTTTTGAAATTCAAACATGCCATTTTCTCGCGGCTTTATTAGATTTCAACAAAAGCAGAAAATAGACAAGAAACTTTTTAAACCTTAAAACTGTGAATAGTTGCCGTACATAAAGGAATTGTACAGCGTACTGAACTAAATACGTCTTGCGGTCAACTTGCTTAAACTCCGCCTTTTATAGGTTTGAGTCGTTCTATATAGCCAGGTTGTATTTTAGATTATTTTAAATTACCCATCAACATGCTTCTAAGGGTCAGTTCATATGGGCAAAAGTTACCCCGGTTAGCGAGAAACTCACAAGTTTACAAGCGAGATATCGCCTTGGTATATGAAAATAATATTACACTGCGTTCACATAAGGCAAAAAGTTTTCCGGAGAACCGAGGTCTCGCTTGTTGACAGGCGAGATCTCGGTGACCGTGATGTTTTTCCCAGCCTAGCCCCAGGCTCTCTCTCTATTCGCTGCTTTGATAGATTTAAATAAGTCTTAAAAGTTTTATGCCTAAGTGTGCTGTGCGGAACGCTTCAGCGAGAGAGCCTAGCAGATTTCGGTAAAATGGTCCCTGATTTCAAAAAAGTGGTCCCTGGCCTGGTTACCAAGCATACCTCATTTGTAAATGGAAAATGTTATGGAAATTTCCTTTGCATTTATAATTAAGTCATTAGTTTTGCTCTAATGCTGTCGGAACAATGAAATAGGCTACGTTTCGCTGCCATACAGTCAGAATGGAATAACAGACTAAATATGACTCGTGATTACTAAAATATATAGCCATATTAAATGCTATCTAGAAGCTTGAAAATTATGCCGAGTCTCCGACTAAAAATGTTTTGACAACACCGTCATGTCAGGCAAATATTTCCAATCTCCTCAGCAATTTAAACCTGTCAAGTAGAAAGCGTAGTTGTGTATACCAGTATGGTCTAGTGTTGATCACAACTTGCGAGTATATAAATAACATCAACGATTGCTCAAACTCGGTATCGTAAATTTGTATATAATTTTTTTTAGTTGAGCACATTTTTAATACGGTTTGATTTGGTTATGTAGACAACGAACATGTACATGATGAACGAACATTGTCGTATTTATAATTAAAAGGTTACATGTATATATAAATTTTCCGCCATATTAAAAATACTGAAATCTGCTAGGCGTTCTGAAGCACCTTAAGCGGTGACGTCACACCTACGTCCCAGTCTCGTACTACATCCACTTTTTTCTCGTGCTTGCTTCAGAACGACTGGGACTAGGCTGTGTTTTTCCCATATGAACAAAACTTTCCCGCTAAGCGGGATACCTCTCTGTTGTGTCAGCAACTTTTTAATTCAATTGATGTTCAGTGCTACGTCACAGTCGGATACTTTACCCGGTAAGCGCGGGATAACGTTTCTCCGATATGAACAGAACAAAAGTATTTGGCAAGTCGAAAAGTTTTCTCGTTAACCGGGATAACTTTTGCCCATGTATGAACAGGCCCTAAGTCTTATACAAAAACATTGAAATTATACAAAAATTTCTATATCATTGACAAACTAAAAGCATTAAAATACTGAGAAGAGTACTGTACGTTGTCGATTTAAATGAACACAAAAAGTATACAAAATATGTTGGCTAACGTCTGAAAATCACGGCGTCGTTCTTTCGCCTTCCGCGAGTTTTTTTGTGTACAAAAATACATTTTTGTCTGCATACCACTTGGAAAACTGATCAAAGATTGAAAAAGTTCATTTTGGATCAATAGGGGATACTCCGAGATCCAAACATTCGCCGATCAAAAAAGCCGTGTTTTTGGAATTAAAGAATGAGAGTTTTGTCTTTCTGATTTCTTTTAATTAAAAAAGTTTGTTTTGCAATAATAACAAATACGAATCCGATAAAAATGTTAGTCAGAATCGCATATTTTCACCGTTGAGAGTTGGGCCTAAAATCATTGAAAATGACCCCCTTCGGTACTTAAGCAATCTCGTACCCAGAGCAATGCCTGTGCGCGGGCTAGGAAGGCATTGGCTATGGGGAAATTGACAACCGGAACCCCTAAATTTAGGGGTTCCGGTTCTTTGTCGGCATGCACGATTGACAAACGTTAAACCAATCACAGCACAGGAAAAATTCAATTTCCCCAGAGCCAATGCCATCCTAGCCCGCGCACAGGCATTGCTCTGGGTACGAGATTGGTACTTAAGTGGCTGTCTCACTAAGAAGCACGCAGAGCGTTTCAGGTTGAAAATTAGATTTGCTTTATATTTTTACCATAAACTACCTTTGTCCTAAAAGGTATTAAACTTGAGTTATGACGAATCTTTGTCTGGACGTCAGCGACACTGAAATTTGACCCCGAAAACGGCGGTCAAATATGTGTTAAATTGTGCATCAGGAAGTTTCGCGTCAAATTAAAAACGTTTTTCAGCGTATTGAGACATATTCTTCTTTTAGAATGTTGAAATAATTTGAATGTACATACGCCATGTACATACGTACGTACTAGCCTACTAGTCTCCATCCAAGGAAGTCGGTATTTTGGTTCGCCGAACAACTAATGATTAGGTACAAAATTCAAACTAAAAATTCTCAAAAGTGCAACCTACTTGGTATCTAAAACACTTTTAGGGTTAAAGTAGAATGCTTAAAGTTAAGTTATTCGCAATAAAACTTGTCGGCAAAAGGAATATAAAGGAGTGCACAATTAATAAATTATGGCTATAAATAGCTCTATTGTTTACATTTGTGATAACCGGAAACATGTTCAATGTTGTTTGCGGAGTTTTTATAGCGACTAATATACTGCACAATCATTGTACTTAACTAAGAAAAGTTTAATTCGATCCATGAAATGCGACGGATCTTTGAGGTCTAAAACGGTCAGAAGAAATAAATTCGTCTAGGACGTTGTATCTCTCATGACCGGACAGGTACAATGCCAATGTCGAAAATGTGCGTTGCCGTAACGTCGCATCGAATTAATAAATCCATGAACTTGTTATTATGTTCTGTTAAAAGTTTTCCGCATTGCCCATTTGGCAGAATGTTTGTCCTTTCATGCAAACCATTCAATTCATCGTATAAAACGATCTTAGTTGCACTGACATTGACTATAGCTGCGACGTAGGCTATACTGAGATTTGTCCTTTATCTTTAATCTATACAGCAATAATAATAATTTTACAGTAGTTTGCAGCTAATCGCCATTCTGTGAATAACTTTCAACTTCAATTGGTATTTTTCGGCAAAATTTGATTTCTCTCATAATAGTAGTATAACTTATAGCAATAAAAATATACATAACATCGTAGTTTGCATGAGACGTTTTTGGTACTTGATTTGGGTTAACGATACTGCTCCAGGCTCCACACACTCGCGGACCAAGAACAATGACATCTCTCGACATGCCCAAGTTAGTCTGGGAGTATTTGTCCGCACCTGCACAATTTAGTTATTTATTTGGAAACATGTGCATTGCCCAATCATGGATGATATTTTATCTATGAGAGTTTTTTATCCTTTGATTTGAACTGAAGTTCAAAATGCGCACAAATTTCTTTCAGCATCGTTATTTTAAAAACAGATAGGCTCTTCTGTTCGTACATGTCACATAAATCATACGCGTCGTGGTATACAGGATGGCATACGTCGATCTCAGCAAGCATTTTCCACAAGTTGTCCACAAGCATTTCTCTTTGCGCTTTCGCGTCAAAATGAAGAACACGTAAACTTACGCATTCTTCTTCATGAAGAGCGCGTAAACTTACGATAGTTATCTCCAGTTTCCCCTGCGTCATTAAAGTACTAATTACAACACTTGAAGAAGTAAAAGTAACGTTATTGTAATACTTACGAGATCCTATTTGAATTAATTTCTCATAAAGAGTACAAATTGATTTTGATAATGATACATTGAAAACATCTCTTCCTGTACACTTACGAACCGGACCCGAATGGAGGGAATACTGCATGGCACGGTCTTAGCGGCCTCCAAAATCGTCCCAAATTATGACGGTGGGACGGACAAATAAACATCATCTTAAACTGGTCTTCGGTAAGATTGAACATTCCCGCGCGAATAGCAATTAACTCGTTCTCTCTCAAGTTCGATTTAGAAAGATGACAGTTTGATAGTTGAACACTCATATCTTCCTTACAATCAAATAAGCAACTAATCTCCTGTAATCCACGACTTTCACCACAAGAAATTCCACCAGCGCCAACAAATGAACAACTTTTCTCCATAATCAAAACTAAACTATATATAGTAAGCTTCTATATCTAAAAACGGCACTTCTTTGCGTTAATTTTCTGTTAAACAAAACAGGTGTGGAAATTACAAAGGACACTGTCATTGATATTATTTAAGAAGTAAGTTTAAAAAATACTAGCACTCCAATGAGGCAATAATTATTTTTAACAATGGCGCATTGAAGAACAAAAACAACTTGTATACATTGCGTCTGTTATTATTTTGGGCTATTATTTTCGTGGTTTTTTATTATTATTTTATAAATTAGAGAAGCTTAAAAATTGGCTACAAACGTATTCCCCTTGGCATACAGACTACAGTAACACAATTTACTAACCTCGAAATTTTTTTCGACAACTCCCGAAGGTTCGATAAAAGATTAAATTTGCGAAATTAATTGTTTCCTGAAGAATTAACACGCGAAAAATAACTATCCAGGTAGCAAGTTAACTATAAAGTTTAGTATAATGTTGCTTTCGTAATATAGCATGTATTCTATTTGTGGCACACTCATCAGTATACAAATAATGAATATTTATGAGTGCAATGGTAAGAATATTTTCATGGGGCCGGTTGTTTAACCCACTGTTTTATTTTGCATATTTCCGCATGTCCATTTATATATCAAAATATCTGAAAAGAAAACCTCTATTGATCCAGACATGATTTGTGAAGAAATATTTCCAAATTTATAAACAAGCTGTTAGGAAGTTTGCTTTGAATTGAATTATAAGTTAACCTAGGGTTAAGCTAATCGGCTTTTGAACAACCGGTCCATGAAATGAAAGATGGAATGTTGCATCGAGGTGACAGCCGAGTTAAATGAAACATTCCATCTTTCACCAACACTGTAAATTTCAAGGAGTTGAATCAACTCAAAAAGTTTTATTCTGTAACCAAAAACGGTCTAAAACGATTACAGAATAACACTTTTGGAGTTGATTAGACTCCTTGAAATTTACAGTGAAATGAAAATATTCTTACCATTGCACGAATAAAAACATTCATTATTTGTTTTATATAATACCAAAACAGACAAATATTAAAAGGTTTACTGTAAGCTCCCGCCATTTTGACGAGTCGTATTTGCATTAAATCCAATTTACTGAGTTGCGAATATCGGGTTAAAATAAACTGCGATCACCGTACGAGAAGCATTTTGACGGATGCGATTTATCGAAAACACAAAGAGTGCAATGGAATAAAACGTATAGTACAATTGCACTCGCAAGAGTGCAATGGAACGTATTCCATTGCACTCTTGGGAATTGGAATTTTCTATTCAATATCACGTGACCATAAACAGCCAATAAAACAGAATCAATAATCAGAATTCAATAAGGTATTATATAATACATATTAAACAGTACATAATGTATTGTACAATTATGTTGGCGTGCAACTATAATTAGTAATTTTAATCAAGTTTAAAACGATCAATTGTAAAGGCTTTCCGAAAGCTTAAAAGGCGGTGTTTGTATTCAAATATAAGAACTTATAAACACTATTTTATATTTATAATAATTGCTGATATAAATTTATAAAAGCTCCGCAAGTAACGCTGAACGTGTTTCAGGTTATCACAAAGGTAAACAATAGAGCTATTTATAACCATAATTTATGATTATGAACTCCTTCATATTCCGTTTGCCGACAAGTTTTATTGCGAATAACTTAACTTTAAGTATTCTACTCTAACCCTTTGAATTTTGTACCTAATCATTATAGTTGTTCGGCGAAAGAAAATACAGACTTCCTTGGATGGAGACTAGTAGGTTTAAAATAAGATGTACATTCAAATTCCTTCAACATTCTAAAAGAAGAATATGTCTCAATATGCTGAAAAAAAGTTCTTAATTTGACGCGAAACTTTCCGAGTTATGATGCACAATTTAACACATATTTGACCGCCGTTTTCGGGTTCAAATTTCAGTGTCGCTGACGTCCAGACAAAAATTCGTCATAACTAAAAAAAAGAAAGAAAAATTTAGAAATTCTAATATTAGTTTAATATACCTTTTAGGACAAAGGTAGTTCATGGTAAAAATATAAAGCAAATCTAATTTTCAACCTGAAACGCTCTGCATGGTTCTTAGTGAGACAGCCACTTAAGTCGACTAATTTCACCTCAATAAACGACGCACATATTCATAATTATTATTATTATTATTATTTTTTTAAAATTTATTTATTTTTATTTTAACATATTTTATTACAGACATTTTCTCTAAGAGCATGGCTCATCAAGGGAGATTATATCGGATTATTTACAAACTTTAGGTTACTCACATCAAGACAAAGAGGATAACATAAAAAGAAGATTACATCAAAACAAATCGAATAATCATAGTGTGGAAGAACTTCTGGTATTCATTCTCAAGCTTTGCATGAAACATATTATTATAAGAAATTTATATGGAAGAATTTACCACACCAATGTTTTACAGACCAATGTTTTACAAAACAAGTTTCAAAAAAAAAAGTTACTCGGCCTGAAACCGTTTTGTATTTAAAATAAATAATTGGACATTTTGCATTAATTTTACATTATCTTCATGCCCAAGATTTTCTGACCCATGCAAAAGTATTTCAATTTTCCGATTCTCTGATAAATTCATCCACACAGGATGGAGCAGCCGCGCAGGAAGTGAGAGCAATTGTCCACGTTAGGCAGCAAATCGAGAACAACATAAAAAGTAATGTTTGACAGTTTCCACTTCACCCCATCGACATACACAAAAAGGGGAATTTGCACAATTAATTCTATATAGGTGAAAATTAAGCGCACAGTGACCAAGCCTGAGCCTGGTATGGAGTATTGAGCTATATCTACTTAGCGATGCATTGTATTTTACGTTATATTTTTGTCCACAATACATATTACATAAGGTAACTTTAAAGGAAGACAGCGTTTCTATATTTCGTAATTCTGGATCAAGATCATTCCAGGCAGTTATTGCCGATGGAAAGAAAGATTTTTTAAATCGTTCAGTTCTCACAGGTATATTAGTTAAATTATCGTTAGATCTTAGAAAGTAACTGGATCTTTGGTTTACATATGGAGGCAAAAGATCACAAAGGTAGGATGGTGCAGTGTGGGTAACAATTTTATAAAAAAAGGATAGCTTATGAATATGTCTCCTAGTTTTCAAATCCTCCCAACATAGTTCTTCCAATAGACGATTTCTATTTGTTCCCCTTATTGCACCAGTAACAATGCGAGCTGATTCGTACTGAACTGTTTCTAAAAGATTTGCTTCCTCTATACTACATCCATCCCATATTACATCTGCTTATTCCATTAAGGGTCTAATCAGACTTTTATATAAGCATATCAGTGTTGACCTATTAAGCTTATATTTAACCCTTTTTAATGCGTTCATTCTTTTACTAGCTTTTTGATGTATGCTTAGAATATGTTTTGACCAAGAGAAATTTGACGTAAATGTTAAACCTAAATGTGAATGAGAATCAACTTCGCGTAATGCGGTGCCATTTAAGTATAAGATTGGCTGAGGAAGTCGGTTATTTTTCGTTGAAAATGTAATGCTTTCACAATTAGTAGGATTCAATCCCATCAACAATGCTATTGAGATCCTCGTTTAGTCGAGAATCAAAGGGTGATAAATGATGAACAATTTCAAGTAAAGATGTGTCATCAGCGTAGAGAAAACAGTCAGATACAATATAGTAGGAATAAATCTTAGCTAAGCTACGACACGTTCGTGATTAATTGTTTTTACTTTTGTTATGCATTGTTTTAATTAGGCACAGAGGTGAAAATATGCGATTTTGACTAACATGTTTGATCGGCCTCGTACTTGCTTACTTTTTCTCCACTTGGCATGAAAAACATGATGAAAACAAATCGTTCATACGCAGAGTAACTCACGTACAATAACGCGCTGAAGTTCGATTACCCCTTTTTTATACACCCTGGAGATAAAAGATGAGTATGCGTGGTGGTGAGGGTGGTAGTTCATATATTAAGTGCATGCGATTTAAGTCTAGACATTTATAAAATGTGTGAATCTGTTAGTTAATTGACTTATCCAATCATACGCTAAACGTACTGGAACAACCCGATCCCCAGGATAAGCTGAGGTACTCCATCCATCGCTGGTATGCTAAACCTTTACGTGTGTGTGCGTGCGTGCGTGCGTAAGTGTGTGCGTGCGTGTGTGCGTGTGCGTGCAGTGTGCGTGTGCGTGTGTGTGTGTGTGTGTGTGTGTGTGTGTGTATGTATGTATGTATGTATGTATGTATGTATGTAGTATACAGTTTCCGAGTGCATCATGCCCTCTATTTGATTTAAACAATATTTAATTAACAAAAAAAAAAAAACTTTTCCAAAAGCCTCAGGCTTACCTAGGAAAATCTTAATTGTCATACAATACAATTACAAAGTTAACAAAAATTGACATCACATTCAGACTAAAATACATAGATAAAAAATACATAGGATAAACAGACGAATGGCAGAAAGATGCACATCAAAACAATGCAGAATGAGAAGTAAGTATTTCTAATATATAAACTAATGTATTTTCTCCAGGGTGATTCTATATCAAAACGTTTTACCCTTTATATTATCTGCATCAAATAAGATTAACAAGTACACCACCAACATTTTCACTTCGTTTGATAGATTTGAGAATTAAGAATTTTTTAATTATGTGGCGTGCTCAAATGCTCAATCGAGTTTTTGAGCACGCGGGAAGTTAGGAGAGCACGAAAACGCGTAAGAGTTGGTCGAAGCGCTTGCCGAGATCAACTTTGGCGCTCGAGTGCTCTCCTAACTTCCCAAGTATACGCTTTCCAAACTATTTTGAGATATTCCAAAATAAAATTTTTTGGCAAAATTCGATAGGGAAAATATGCGACATACTGGTCAGTTTTATAAAAAAATGTATTTTTTTTGTGAACTGATAGACACAAAACTATAGTGTTCGCACAAACTACTGCCCAGACGGCAGAGGGAATATCTAAAAAAATATGTTAACTGACAATATGTTGTCAGAATTTCGGACACCCCTATTGTTGGTCAGTTGAAATATCTAAAAAATAGATACGCTGTAGCATACATGGCGTCCACTGGGTCAAAAACAAAGAATACTTGATGTCAATAAAATACACTCGAAATGACCACTTTTATTAGAATAGAGATAGGCTATAACATATCACACAAATATACACTTTTATTTACAGTAGCTTCCATACCAAATCTGGTGCGTCAATCAGTCTTCAAATGTTAGTGTATTAATTATATAATTTCCAAGATATACATTTTTCGCAATATGATTTGCAGCCAGAAACATTTATTGACAGTAGGTGATATCTCTTCAAAGATTTCTTCGTCAATTTGAAGACAACATTATACACTTGTGAAGTACAGTATCTTTCCAAGATAAACATGTAGACATTCCGTGTTGATACTTCCAATTTAACATTGTTCTCTAAACGTATATCAGACGCTTTTATGAATAATGCTTTTATGAATAATAATAATAATAATAATAATAATGATGGTTTATTATTATGTAAAATGGCACCAATTGGTGAATTACTTTACATTTACATCTAGAGAATCCAAAATCTATATATATATATATAAATATCTACAACTTACTATACTACTATAAAATGTCTAAAAATATTTTGAGCTTATCTATTTGAGTTGCAGTAACTAACGTTAGTTGGGAAAAAACTGTTTTTGAACCGATTTGTGTTACATTCAAAAATGTCGAGATTTTCACTGTTTCGAAGTTTTCGGCCATGTTTCTGAAATCTGGTTTCTGGTATGAGATACGACAGACGATCACCACTAGTCGACTTAATTTGTTTAAAAAGTTTTTGAGATAATTGTTGTCTATTTTCCGCTAATGACAGACAACCAGACATTGAAAGTGCATCATTATACGATTGAAACGGATATATAATTCGGAAAGCTCTTCGTTGAATTTTCTCAATTTTATCAGACAAGTACGTCGGATGTATGAATGTCAGTTTCTTTCACGTGACAAAGATCATGGAAAAGTTGCGTTATGTTAACCTTGATACATCAATTTTTGGTTTGTTGCACATGCCCGCACCCAGCTGAAATATGCTAGTTGTGGTCATTTCTAAAAATATAAAAAGAAAACAATTTCGCTCAGTTAGCAACAATGACAAAGTCAAAGGATGAAACAGATAGAAAATTCGAGATTGTTGAAGGTGTTTATATAGCGAGGAAGAGTCATTGTCAACCACAAGGGCAGCAAGGCATCGTGCGCCCAAATTAACCTGCTTGGCGGCCATTTTAATGGCGGAATAATAGATTTTTCGGTTTTCAATCCATAATATATTTCAACCATCCTATGATTATACTTGCTCATTTTAACTTTTTTATACTAAAATTGCACCAGAGAAATGTTTATTATCGTCATTTGTTGGTATTTGTCACTTCCAAAGGTAGACGTGAACAAATGCATTGACATAGTGGTGACAAAATGATAAAATTTATATCAAATATGGAATCGAACAAGACCAAATGTATAAAACAGTAATAGCCACATTGCATGTGATCGAAGCTATTTAAAATAAAATATATATTCTCACCGACTGAATACACACTAAGCAAAATACTATTATAAAATAGTCATTGTCAGTAAATGAGTGAAATACAATATAAAGTAGCCTACGTTATTTCTCTCAGCATCTCGCCAATTGAACACATAAGATTGTATATACTCTAAAAGCTCAAAACAGCTTACCTTACCAATTTAATACTGGAAAAACGTTCTTCGAAGCTCGAAATTGGTAAAACTTTAAAATAGATGAGTTTGACTATTGAGCGTATAAAGTGTTACACTGTGGTTCAGGCCATCCAAACACGGAAATTTAAAGTGCCTTCGCGGGAATTTTAAACATGTCAGACTCTGAAGACGAATTTTTTTGCCAAAATTGATTTGGAGGGCATTTGTGCAACCGCAGAAAAGAGTGAAACGCGTAAAAGGTTTGCTGAAGTAACCCAGGAGAATATTGACGAGCTGTTAAGCCATGTACAGTAAAAAAATACGAAGTATAAACCAACATACGCTGTCAATATTTTTAAAGGTAACAGTGATTGTGTAGATTTATAAACAATATAAACATTCGCATTTAGACCGCAAATGTTGAAATTCAGTAGCCTACACTATTTCGCTGTCATTTCTATAATTCTTATTTGCTTATATGTATTTATAGAATGGTCGAAACAGCGAAACATTCAACAAGAATTGCACGAATTGTCTTTGTCAATTTTACGTCGAAGTAAAAAACCAGCAAGGTGAAGACTACAGTAAATCAACTTTAATTGGTTTAAAACATGAACTAGAGCGATACCTGAACTGTCCACCGTACAACAAAGGTTTGAGCATGTCGTCCAACCCAGCATTTAAAATGTCAAACTCCGTGCTGAACGCCAAGATAGTATCCTTGAAGAAACTGGGGGAAGGAGAATGTTGTACAGAAGCCCGTCTTGGAAGCTGAAGACCTCATAAAGCTAAAAAATAGCGACGTATTGAATGTGTCCACTCCACTTGGTCTCCTTAGAAAATTTGGGGAGGATGTACAAAACTGACGCAGAAAAGGCTTCTCAGCTCTGCAGCTATTCATTATCAAACTGCATCCTTCCTGCGAAGCATTCTTTCAATATCCCAAGCGAAAGTGGAGTCCGGCTGACAATACTTGTCTTGCTACGAGAACAAACCTCTTGGTGTAAACACGCTTGGTAATATGATGAAAACTATCAGCGAATCAGCATCTCTGTCGAAAGTTTACACTAACCACTCCTTGAGAGCAGTGTCTATACACTGTGGTCCAACGCCGGCTTAACAAATCGCCATATAATGCCAATTTCAGAACATCGCAGCGAACAGTCTCTTGTCCACTACAATCAGCGACCATCATCACATCAGTTGAAGCGTTCAAGCGAAGTTCTTTCCGGAGCTCTTGGCGACAATATGGGGCATAATAAACCACTTAGGAAGAAACCTGCAGTCGGAATAATTTCACAAACCACCGTGACAAAAGCGAGAACAATTGCTTCTTTTGACCTTGGTTCTTCGTCACCTAGCGTCTCGTTGCAAGGATTGCCTAATTTCGCCGGAATGTTTAACAACTGCTTAATCAGCAGTGTAAACGTGAACTTTAATCAACACTTGTAATTTTGTTAAACTTTTAAACACAAAATTCAAAAACTTCGTTGTAAATCTACGTTGTAGGGTTTCACGGTTGATTGATCTGATTGTTTACAAAATTATATAGCTTCGTTGAAGGTCGTTTGCTTTCTCGCGAACTTGGGAGAATTTAGCATTGCAACTTGGGAGAGTTTAGTAATAAAACAATTACTTTATGGTTTCCGTGTTTGGATGGCCTGATCCAAACACTTGGGAATGTTGCTCGAGTTAAGAAAAGCGGGCAAAATCACTCGCCTTCGGCTCGTGTTCGCGCGTTTTTCTTAACTCTCGCAACATTCCCGCGTGTTTGGATCAGGCCATCCAAACACGGAAACCATAAAGTAATTGTATAATCAGAATTTCTGACAATTATTAAATTAATATTACCTATCAAATCAAACAGTTCACTCTTGGAAAAATTTTTGGAGATATTAAGTGAGAAACCCGAAAACAACGTACATGTTTAGCGAAAAAATAAAAAACAATCTCGCCTTATATTTCATGATTTTCCATCTTACATTTCTTCTTGTTGAAGTAAAATTTAAAACATCGTTGAATATATAGCTCATTTCATATAGCTCCACCATATTATGAGATCAGTAAGCAAACACACCCCATTTTCCCGAGTGTAAATAGCCGTGCGGGATTAGTACCCTCTCCCCAGGCTATCGCCCGTGCTCGGGGATTATGCTTGTTTTTTTTTCTTTAATGCAAATTAAACAATAGAGCATTTCCAGGACACCTGACAGTCTACTTATAACGAAGTTATAAATTACGTTGCTAACATATTAAACAGTCACAAAACGAACTGAGATTAAAAAATAATTTCACTAATGTTTTAGTAAGGTAAAGCAAAAATAACTAACCATTTCTCCAACATTCAAACGATCGCGTAGTGCCAAAATTGTTTTAACCAAATCAGGAACAGCATGAACAAGTTCAGAAAAGTTTACCAAACGAGCTCGAATCAAGGAGTAAGCAAAGTGAATAAAAGGAATATCCAATTTAAATTCCTCGTTTTCATACAGCGACTGATGCAGTTGTCTCGCTGCTGCATGCACGGCATCGCATATTAACTGTGAAAGAGATAATAAACTCTGGATTAGACAATTACAAGCAATTCGGGGAAATTCGAGGAAATTGGTTACCTTTAATTAAATAAGTGCAGCAATTGCAGACTAGTAGTACTGAACGGTTGTGTAGAGGTACCCGTTTAGCACACACCTCAAAGGCGTGTTTACCCACTTGTTCTCAATTGAGAACACTTAGTATGCAGAATATCGCTTGCGCTACCTGACGCTGGCGTCTTCGCATATCATGTAGAAGGTATAAAGAAAATATTTGCTAGCAACCGCCATATTAAAACATCATATAATAAACATGTTGCTAACATCGACCGTTCAGTCATGGCAAGAAAGAACCAAACCTTGGAGTTCCAAACTACAAACTACAAACTATGTGCTAATATTGCTATCTCTCCGTCAATACATCTTTCAGTTTGATATTTCCCTTGCCCAGTTCAATATCTTTCGTGTGTATTTGCCTGTCGAATGAATATTCGATTTCATTAATAGATGCTTCATTTAGCAACTGGTTGCTGGATTCGAAAGTAAATTGATCGATTTCAATGGTTGATTAACATATCAGGTGAGCTCGACTAAGTGTTGCTCAGTTTATGACGGAACATTTGATTCATATATCTGTTAAATTTTGATAGTAAAAACACAACACATACTTTCTATACTATCTTGGTAATTCTTCAACCAAGCTCGTTATAATGTTCATCACTACCTAGACTGTGGAATTCGGCACTTCTAATGTAACTAAATACCGTTTAGCTATAAGTTTGTTGCATAAAAGATTAAATAAATCTTATATCTTTCTTGTGTATAAATGTAACAGCGGCATTTATCTCAGTTGCGAACTTCCATCAGGAAGTTAGTAGCGTGGGTAAGGAGATACATGCACCTCTGCTTTTATACCAGGGAACACAAAAGCGATCACGTGAAAAATAAACCGATGACATGGAACTAGTCAAAACTATGGACGCTTTCCATTTAATGGCCAGACCGGCCAGACCCAAATTCTTTTCTCTGTATCAATGGAAAGATCTGGTTTATGTTTCTCAAATATCTAGAGAAAATGGACCTCATTCTCATGTTATCTAAAATTTCCGGTCAGATGGGTCCAAAGCCCAAAAGTTTTGTATTTCATTCAACAATTTGACCGTTCTGACCGGTCTGGCCGTGTTAATGGAAAGCGCCCAAAGTGTAAACACAATTATATTGTACAAAATTATACAAAATGTAAATCATAATTATATTAATACTGAATATAGGGAAAAACACAACTAGAATAAAACAAATGTATTATGTATAAAAAAATAAAAAAAGTGATATCTAGAACAAGGTTTGCTGAACTTCGTCGTGCTGTTATCGACAACGATGCTAACCAGCATGTTGCCAAACATATTAACAGTGGCAATCATAGTGTGTCGGATTGGCTAAGGATTTTACTGCTTTTAACAAAAGGATACAAACTTTTCTTAAGTTACAAAATTCGTATATTTTTGTATATAAATATAGCTTGTATATAACTTCTAATTTTATTTATTCATTGTATCTTAAATAATATTTCAAATCCAACTATGAAGACAGGACCGGATTTTAAGTCCGCGAAATTTGATCAACTCCGAGGCATAGAAATCTTAATGTTCTCATCTTACAATGGTGATTTGGAAATCATACGTTGACGATACAAAAACTTTGCTATCGTTTGCTTTAACAGAAGTCAACACTGGAATTAAAAATCTGGAAGAAGACTTACATAAAATTGCGTCTTGGTGCTGTGAAAACAATCTTTTGGTGAATCCAGATAAAATTCATGATTATTGGAATCAGACAGCTGATAAACGAACTTGATGTCAATCTTTCGATTCTTTTATGGGGAAGATTCTAGAACCTGTTGATTTTGCCAAAGATCTACGACTTCTAATGGACAATCACCTAAGTTACGATAGGCACATATCGAATCTAGTATCGTCTTGCCTTTATAAACTGTGCCAGATAAACAGAGTTAATAATTTTGATAAGGAAACACTTACAATGATAGTGATTAGTAAGATGCTCTACAGTTCCACTGTATGGTCAAATACAACATGCACCAATATAAAGAAACTTCAATCTATACAAAATTTTGCATGTAAAATAATCACAGAATCTAAGAAATATAATCATGTAAGCCCATTACTTCAAGATCTTGAGTGGCTAACAGTCGACAAATTGCTCTATTTCCGTGATGCCGTTATGACTTTCAAATGTATGAATAACTTAGCACCGAAATATTTCGTGATATGTTTGAGGAGCGATCTTCTATTCATAATCGGTCTACGCGGAACTGCAACTCAATATAGATACCATTGTTTAAAACAACGTCAGGTAAACTCCTTTAAAGGAGCTTCAATTTGGAATAACCTAGACACTCAGCTAAAGAAATGTGCATCACTTAAGACATTTAAAAGTCATCTTATAGACCACCTACTGTCTATATAGACGAGATTACTCTCTATTTAGACCATTAAAAATTTGGATATCAGTACTTTCTATTTTTAACTTTGTAGAAATTGTAAATATTTTAAAATTGTAGTTTTAATGAAATAATTTTGCAAATGGTTCTGAAAAACCCTCTTGAGAGAAGCAATTAACTTTAATAATAATAATGCATCGATATCATATTTGTGATATCAAGTTGTCTCCAACCTCCTTATCAATGACCATCCTTATTGCTATAGCTCTTTGCAAAATCCTCGTGAGTCATATGGCCGAAAAGTCATATGGCCGAGTGAAATCTGCTGCATACATTTAAACTACAACATTCCCTATTACCACGGCTTAAAATCCTGAGAAAAGCTGTCATCTTGTAAAAATACAAGAGCCTTTATACTAAACATATAAAAACATCACGTGATGTTTTTATAATCCTAGTATAAAATCTCATGTATTTTTCCCGACTCCCGCTAGTAACTCCACGAGACGAAGAAATTCGAAACGTTGAAATTCTCCTTAATTTTTTCAGGCAGGGTCAGCGTTAAAGGGGGGGGGGGGGGGGGGAACACCACAGTCATAAGGTAGTTGGAAAAATATTGAATCCTAGTTGGCAAAACATGGATTTGCATAGAAAAAAATATTTGAGTGACAGCGATTAAAAATTAAGATTTAAGAATGTAGCTAAAATGTGGAGAAATTTACGAAACAATTAGGGAAAAATGGAACGAACAACGATGGTTGGAACACAAAATAATATTGAGAAATTTGATGTCCCCCACGCTCGCCTACAATTTTGGAAAAATTAATATTAATTAGTGGTTGTAGTGACTCGGCAAAATTTGCCTTCACAACTCGGCAAAATGTATTTACACCCCCATTCAAAGAGGTCTAGTGCCGCCCCTGTTTTCATACAGGTGGTTGCATCCCTACCAACGAAAGCTTGTTGTCGGTCCCAGGCTTTCTGCGAGTTAAGTGGAGGAGAATTCGAGATTTTCGGATTCACTATTTAGAACAATGGGTTGGTGACGTTTTGTGACGTATGATTCGAATTCCAGCATAACTTCCGCTTTCTTTCTAAACGCCTGTTCGCAGGCTACCTTCTTTCCTGCAGTCTCGGTTGTGTGGTGGAAAGTTGACAACAATTTTTCAAAAAAATATCGAATACTATCGCCGTTTTAGGTTAAAATCTCAAAGTAAGTTATCCTGAAATGTTATATGTTTATATTACGTTGTATTGCTGTAGGATTTACTGTAATATACATCGACTGTACACTTATGATATTTTGACAAATTAGAACATTTCTATCTCCTCCTATTTGGTGTGTGTTCGTGGGCATCTTTTGGTCAAATCAAATGAATACTAAGAATCAAATGAACAATGTTCATATTATGTTTCTCAAAAAAGCAGTGAATTGTGAACTTGCTGTACCTGTACCTGTACCTGTACCTGTACCTGTACCTGTACCTGTACCTGTACCTGTACCTGTACCTGTACCTGTACCTGTACCTGTACCTGTACCTGTACCTGTACCAAGTACATGCGATGTGTGAACTTGCTATATTTTATACTTTATAGTTTATACTAGCGAAGGGTGATCTCGCTACCTGGGCAATCGTTAATTGGCAATTCCAGCTTTTAGTTTATGCGTGCAGTGGATGCTGGGAAGTAAGGTATCATGTTGCTGATTATGCTGAAAAAATAGAAAATGGTGGCCGAGTAAACACGGAGTGATAGCTTACTTGTAAATATTGAAATATTTTGGTTGTTTCGGCAGTTATTTTTTATGCCTATTGGCAATAATAAAGTTGTATACATTCTGTCAAAAGATCAAGCCAATAAGGTATTATATATCAAATTATACAAATATATAGGTGGTATGTCAATTAGAAAATTGCCAATAAAATAGTTATATATTACAGTAAATGATTATTAATAATGTTATTATGGGAATATGATGTGAATTTTAACTTTGACAGGCAGAAGTGGTTCTTATATAATCTTACTTCACATTATACCTTTTTCTATTCAACACATTAAATTAATAGGAACAGTTGTTGCATAAAACTATTGCTATGACTCTAATATGGTTTTCGTTACATATATCTAAATTTCAAAAATTTTTAAAACTTGTATTTTGGGTGCTTCATTGCCCAAATTTCAGGCTAGTGGTTCTTAACCTCCTGTTTCATTTATGCGGGGCTTTACTGTATATCAATATACCTTAAGCAAAATAACATCTCAAGGCTTGATGCCTGCGAGGAATGCTGGTCTTAGTAGACATCACCCTGGAAAATATCGATAGTGGGCGATGACTTTCCCGGGCAATGACTACTAAGACCAGCATTCCTCGCGGGCATCAAGCCCTATGACGTCATTATGCATAATGTCAATTGAGCAGTATGATGCTCGTATTGGAACACACAATTGTATACGAATGAAAAATTATCTGACTTGTTTTCGATAATGCTCACAATTCCTTTTTTATTATATAGTTTTGCAGTTCTGACTAAGTACAATCTTAATAATTTACACAATGAATGATGTCATCTGAAGCTGACGTATTAAACAAAAATGTCAACAAAATAGATTTTGTCTCCCCCATCAGCAGATTGTTCAGTTGTTCTGCGGTAGGGGTAGGGACTTACCGGTAGTATTTCTATGTATGGAATTCTACATATCCAATGATTATTATTATTATGAAGTATTATTATCGTTTGTATATATGATACTTTACAGGATTCAGTGGCAAGCTAGCCATGATAACTGGTCATGCTATGCTAATAAACCTGCATCTATTTGAATAATGCAAATTATTAAAAACTTGCATAGCATGACCTGGTGCTATGGCTATATCTTTACCACTAACAGTCTTCGCCACTTATAATTATACATACAGAAGCAAGAAATTATAAGCATTAAAGGTATAAAACCGTCCATGCCAAGAAAGTAGAATTGGAATATTTAGCTAATCTTCGACTTTGTGCAAGGTGTTTTCGTATTCATATTGCACTTTTCCTACCTCCTGAACAGGTATCTTAGGCGTGCTTTATGTGCTTATATGATGGAAGGCAGGATGAGGCAGCACTGTCCTTGCGATAGTGACTTCTAGTTAATACTTCTCCTCTTACCTAACTTAATATTTGTTTTCACATAATTATTTGTTTGCAGTTTGTTTTGACTAAATCCATATCATTACAGTACCTGTAATTCACCCTCCACGAAAGGTTTATACATCATATGTAGGAAATCGTTCAAGTAGTTCATTGCTGCTTCATCTTTAATACTTCTATCCTCAAATGTGGAATTCAATAATTTTCCAAGTGGCGACGAGTAAAAAACACCCCTTAGTGAAACCAATGTCTTAGAAGGATTGGCTATACAAATTACAGAAAATAACTTTAAAAGTATATACTCACACTATGGAAATTTTGAATGTAATATTTTGAATGCAGGCCATATACAGGGTGTATAAAAAAAAACGCAACTTCGGAATTTCCTAAGAAATCACTTTGCAATTCTAAGCATAAAAAATTTTAGGCCCCTGGGAATTGAAATCGAATTGCTAATAGATCATATTACTGTTGTTGTGCAT